>SNVD02005292.1:0-22480 GCA_013180625.2 Boswellia sacra
AATCTATTGTGGAAGATCACATCCAAAAAGGGAGTTCTTCTGACCCTTTGGAAACTTGTCTAGTGAATTTATTAGAATCAAGTATGGAACTAGAGTCTGATCTTTCTGATATATATTCTTTATTGGATTGTGCATAGGTGATGGAAAAAGGCTCAAAATGAAGATTTGAAGAATTGGGGCAAATGAATGAAAGCAAGGAAGAGGAAGCTCACAAGTTAGAATTGAAGCCCTTACCTGAAGGACTGAAATATGCATATCTTAGGGAGAATCAGACATATCCGGTGGTAATTTCTTCATCCCTCACATGCGAGCAACAAAGTAAGTTGATAGAAGTGCTTAAAAGGCATAAAAATGCAATTGGGTGGACTTTAAAAGATATAAAAGGCATTAACCCTTTAATTTGCACACATAGAATACATTTAGAGGAAAATGCCAAAACATCTCAACAACCTCAAAGGAGATTAAATCCACACATGAACGAGGTCATTAGGGCTGAAGTTCTCAAACTACTTGATGTGGGAATTATCTATCCTATTTCTGATAGTAAGTGGGTAAGCCCTACACAAGTAGTACCTAAGAAATCTGGCATTACAGTATTTAAAAATGAAAAGGGTGAATTATTGCCAACTCGTGTCTCATCTAGTTGGAGGATGTGCATTGATTATAGAAAATTAAATGCTGTCACTAGAAAAGACCATTTTCCCTTACCTTTCATTGACCAAATTCTTGAAAGAGTAGTAGGAAACCCCTACTACTGCTTTCTTGATGGATACTCAGGCTACTATCAAATTCCCATTGCACTTGAAGACCAAGAAAAGACCACATTCACGTGCCCCTTTGGCACTTTTGCATTTAGGAGAATGCCTTTTGAACTTTGTAATGCCCCAGCCACTTTTCAAAGATGCATGTTAAGCATTTTCAGTGACATGGTTGAGCATTGTTTAGAAGTTTTCATGGATGATTTAACTGTCTTGGAAACTTTTTTGATAATTGTCTTGAAAATTTAGAAAAAGTCCTAAAAAGGTGTGTAGAAAAAGGTCTTATTTTGAATTGGGAAAAATGTCATTATATGGTCACTTCAGGAATTGTTTTAGGTCATGTGGTGTCTTCTAAAGAAATTGAAGTGGATAAAGCAAAAGTGGAATTAATTTCCCATTTGCCTCCACCAAAAACAGTTAAAGAGGTTCGTTCATTCTTAGGGCATGCTGATTTTATAGGAGGTTCATAAGAAATTTCAGTGCTATATCTAAACCTCTTTGTAACCTCTTAATAAAAGATACTTCCTTTGAATGGACTCAAGAATGTCAAAATGCCTTTGATACATTAGTTGGGCTTTTAACAACTGCTCCAATTATACAATCTCCTGATTGGTCCTTGCCTTTTGAATTAATGTGTGATGCAAGCGGCTATGCAGTTGGTGTTGTCTTAGGACAAAGAAAAGAAGGTAAGCCTTATGTGATATACTATGCAAGTAGGACTTTAAATGATGCACAAATGAATTACACAACAACTGAAAAAGAACTACTTACAGTAGTATTTGCATTGGACAAATTTCGATCTTATTTAATTAGCTCTCCAACAATTGTTTACATTGACTATGCAGCTGTGAGATATTTAATGACTAAACAGGATACAAAACCTAGATTGATACGGTGGATCTTATTGCTCCAAGAATTCAACATCATAATAAAGGATAAGAAATGAGCCGAAAATGTCGTTGCTGATCATTTTTCAAGAGTAACGACAGAGACATTAATTGAAACTTCATCTATCAATGATTCTTTTCTTGATGAATTTTTTTTTTCCATTGCTACTATACCTTGGTTTGCTAACATTGTAAATTTTCTTGCGACAAGGAAAATGCCACCTCATTGGAATGCTCAAGACAAAAGAAAATTTTTAACCGAGGTGAAAAATTTTTACTGGGATGATCCATATCTGTTCAAATATTGTCCAGACCAAATAATGAGAAGATGCATACCCGACAATGAGGTAAGTAGTGTCATTAACTTTTGTTATTCTAAAGCATGTGGAGGACATTTTTCATCTAGAAAAACAGCTACTAAGATCTTAATGTGGATTTTATTGGCCCACCTTATTTAAAGATGCACATGCATTTTGCAAAACGTGTGAAAATTGTCAAAAATTGGGATCTATTTCAAAAAGAAACATGATGCCGTTGAATCCCATTCTTGTCGTTGAAATCTTTGACTGTTGGGTTATTGATTTTATGGGACCTTTTCCACCGTCATTTGGTTTTGTGTACATCCTTGTTGCAGTGGACTATGTTTCAAAATGGGTCAAGGCAATTCCATGCCGAAACAATGATCACAAAACAGTTGTCAAATTCTTGAAGGAGAATATCTTAAGTAGATTTGGAATTCCTCGAGCCATTATTAGTGATGGGGGTACACATTTTTGTAACAAACCATTTGAAACTGTAATGAAGAAATATGGAATAACCCATAAAATTTCTACACCTTATCATCCACAAACAAGTGGACAAGTTGAACTTACTAATAGGGAGATAAAACAGATTTTAGAAAAAATGGTTAACCCAAATCGCAAAGATTGGTCCTTAAGACTTAATGATGCACTGTGGGCTTACCGAACTGCTTTCAAAACATCATTAGGAATGTCTCCTTATAGATTAGTTTATGGAAAACCTTGTCACTTGCCTGTGAAAATTGAGCATAAAGCTTATTGGGCCATTAAAACATTTAACACAAACTTAAATGATGCTTGCAAGTTACGTAAACTCCAACTGAGTGAACTTAAAGAAATCAGGAATGAGGCTTATGAAAATTCTAAAATCTACAAAGAAAGAATGAAGATTTTTCATGACAAATCCATTGTTAGAAAATCTTTTGAACCTTCACAAAAAGTTCTTTTGTATGATTCAAGATTGCATTTGTTTCCTGATAAACTTCGTTCTCGTTGGACTGGGCCTTTCAATGTTAAAAATATTTTCCCTTATGGAGCAGTTGAAATCGAGAACCCAAAGAATGATAATGTGTTTAAAGTTAATGGACAACGGTTAAAACCATTCTTTGAGAATTTTGACAGAAATGAAAAGTCCATTGCTTTAGTCGATCCTTTTTAAGGATTGATATTTTCCGGTCAAGTGGCGGATACGGTACTCCGTGACTTTTAAAGTCGGTTTTTCAGTTCCCCAAAACTGTTGCTCACCTTGCATTCATTTTCCTCTCTTTTCTCGCGTTTTCACATGGACACCATTCTCTCAAATCTGCACAAACATTTTCCCTCTCTTCCTCCAAATGATTTGCTTAAAATTTATAAAGCTCGCGCAGAAAGAGTAAGGATGTTGATGCGTAAGGGTATGCCTGTCGAAGTAAGATGGTTAATTGAAGCCAAGGTTCGATTTTCTTATGAATTTTCAGATAATGTTGTTTCTCACATGCCAGGTATGGAAAAAAGCTCTTACGCCAAAAAGCGAAGAGCGAAAAGGTTACAAGTTTGTCCCAAATGTGCAAGATGGACTTGTAACCAGCGTTGCCGCTCCTTGGGATATTTGTCTAACAATCGAGAGGATAAACTACAATTCATCAAGAATGGACTGAGTAAGGAGTCTTTGGATGATATCCGAGTGACTCTTGAGACGCATTCTTATGGACGTGTGCAGCGTGAAATTTTTAATTTGTGGACACAATTCCGAGATGAGCAGGAACACTATAGTCTTGAGAATTTGACTCAAAACGACCCTGTTTGCCAGTTTATAAGAAAACTGGATGGGAAGCATATCCCCAACTCATAGAAGGTGTTTAAGCCGTTTCTGGATGTAAAACCAGAGGAAGATGTGAGCCACAGTCACAACTACCTGTACATATGCATGTGTGCCATCATTTTTGAATTTTAATACCTCATAGCTGTCATTTTTGAATTTATATCTTTTGTTTGACTTATGGTGTCTTATTTCATCATCTTTTGAATTTTTATGCATTATTGTCAACTTTTTCAACAAACAACCGAGCTAACTAGATAGATATCATCATTAGCATACCTTTTTACACTCCATAAATACCACATGTCTTGTTCTCTTCTTCACATATAGTTAGAGAGTTGCATAGACATGGAGGGAACTTCACAACGTTGAATCCAAAGGATATGTGTATTCTGCGGATCTCGACCGGGTAAAAGTGAGGAGTTTGTAGGAGTAGCAAACTATCTTGGTAGGCTACTGGCTGAAAGAAAGATTCATGTGGTTTATGGGGGAGGTAGCCTCTGGTTAATGGGTTGTGTATCAACAGCTGCACATGTAGGAGGTAGTCAAGTTTTAGGAGTTATTCCTAAAGCTTTGGCCATAGAAAGTATCGTTGGAAAAACGGTTGGGACGGAGTTACAGGTCTCCTTTATGCATGAACGCATAGCACATATGCTCATCATTTCAGATGCCTTTATTGCTTTACCAGGTGGCTTTGGCACTCTTGAAGAAATTTTTCAAATTGCCTCTTGGGCCCAACTGAATCTCCATCAAAAACCCATAGGTTTGTTGAATGTTAAAAATTTCTTTGATCCTTTAATAAGTTTTGTTGATGCAGCTGTAGAACAAAATTTTATCCCACATTGGGCGAGAAAGATCCTTGTTTCTGCCACTTTTGCTGGTGAGTTACTTGACAAATTACAAGAAGTTGAGTATGAACCTGACCCAGCTAGTACTCAAATTTATTGGGCAGGAGGGCAAAACAAAAAGTGCAAATTGGATTTGAATCTCCGTTTGTAATTTTTTTCTTCTTGTCCTTTATTTTATTTTATTTTACTTTTAGCATGTTATTTTATGAGTCTTTCAGGTAATCTCTCTTGAATAACAAAAGCTTCAGGTAATGTCTCTTATACTTTATCTCTCTACATTTAAACATTGAGGACAATGTTTCATTTGGTTGGGGGGGAAGGATAGTAGACATAAGTATGTTTTGAATTTTATTTTTCTTGAAAAAAAAAAGCGAGTTAGTAATTAGATTCAGAGTGCGGTGTAAGGAGTTCAAATCCTCTTGAGACGCATTCTGGGTCAGGAATGGCAGAGTAGGGAGGACCAGTTTGAACTCTTGAAACCCATTCTAACAAATTTGTCATTTTATTCTTGCATTTTTGAAGACTTATTTGATATTATTTAGTCTTGATTTTTGAATTTTATAACAAGGAGGTCTTATTCATTTCATTTTGAATTATTCAAATCTATGAACTCTCACAACATTATCATTTAATAAACTATGTGCTTATGTACTCGTTAAGCAAGTATTCATGAACCTTTCTTCACACACACACATACCTTGATGCATGATTGTGGGTGGCAAAATGAAATGTTGTAATATTTGAGTTCTTTTGTTTTGTTTAGGATAAAAACACAAAGGAAGGGGAAAGTTAAAAAAAAAAAGAACAAAAAAATAGCAATTGTGGATAAAGTTTGGTCTCGTAGCCTCCTTAATTCGAGCAATTAAGCCCCAGGGGTGCCTTAACACCTAATACCCCAAGACCAACTGGTTTGGGAGCTATTGGCCCAAAGCTCGCTACATGGATTAAGGAGAAAGCTTAATGGGATTGAACATTGCACTATCCACAAGTTTCTAAGCAAAAATAAAGCATCGGCAACCCGAGTCGTTAAGCTCGAAGGGGTGTCTTAACACCTAATGCACTAAGGCCAACTGGTCTGGGAGTCATTAGCCTAAGGCTCGCTATATGGGTTAAAGATGCATTCTTTCAATATATATATATATAAAATAAATGAATGCCCCCTACCTACAGTTGTTAGCCTTAACAAATATTAGAACCGATATGGCTTCTTTCTAATAAGCCCCATAGTCATGTGTCGACTGAGCACAAAAAGAAGGTTTATTGATATCTTGATTGAAGGGTATATGAGTCATAAAATAAAATAAAATAAAAAGGTTGAGAGTTTGTTTATTTGGATAAACTCAAGGAGAGTGCAATAATGACCACCTTGGATGTAAAATTCTATAAATCACTTCTAAATAATAACGCTTTAATTGCTAGGGACTAGCAATAAGCTGGGTGGGGGGTGTGATGAACACTTAAATATGTATGCTTAATAAGAGTTTAATTCATCATATTGCATTAATAGTGTCATTAAATTCCTCAACTTAAGCATGTTTATAGTCTTTGCATCTTTGAAATTAAGTTTCTCTTAATTTTGGTTTTGTTACAGGTTCGGTAAAATGGGCATAACTTTCTATTTATAGATCAGAATGGTGCAAATATCAATGTTCTAGAAAGCTGATTAAATTATCTAAAAGATTTCATCTCACAAGGATCATCAAATTCGGGCTCTTACTAGATCAAAAATGGGCTTGAAGTGAAACCATTTGCAGATTCAGCCCAGCCTGACCATGCCTCAGTATGTTGACCATATCTCTCAGAATACGTATCCAAATCGTATGAATCAAGATGTTATAGAAAGCTGAGAGAAATATCTACAAATTTCATGAAGACATGTAATTAAAATTCACAATAATTTAAGGTCAAAATCGGTGGTCAAAGTCAGTTCACCGAATTACCCCAATTGTCAAAGTTGGTGCATCTAATATTTGACAATTATTCCTTTGTAATTTGACAAGTTTGCCCCTGAATGTATCTATAAATAGAGGTGTCTTGTGACCCATTAGGGCATCTTGGCCTTTGCTGGGATTTTGTATTGTGTTTCTCTCTTGTTTTAATGTTATTAATTAATTTCTTTTTTCTTGCATTTTGTGTTCTTTCTCTTATAATGTCTTGCTAATTTCTCTCTTGCTAAGGTGAAAGGGTGAAACCCTTGATATGAGAATAAGGATTCTTTAACCCTTGGTATGTGCTTAATAATCGTAATCTTGTATTGTTTATTTTATATGATTTATATTTATTTTCTTAATCAATCTTGACACCACTCGTAAATTGGAAGTCTTGATCCATTGTAGACAATCCTTGGCACATCAAATACTTGGATCCTTCCTAGATGTCGTATGGTTTTTCCTTACCGACACGAATCTAGTTAGGAAGCTTGATTTGTTGTCGACATATGGAGATTGACACATTGGATGCTTGAACCCATTTACAAGTAGTGGTATAAATATTGGTAAAGAAACAAATATAATTCATATAATTAAAATGGGTTGTTTATCCTTATTTGAAATATCAAGGGCGGATCCCCTAACCTTAGCTTTAATTATTATTGTGTTAATTTCTCTTGTGTTCATTTATTGTTTATGAACTTGCTCTTTTCTTATATTTGTTGATATTATCTTGTCATCTCCGTGAATCATCCATATCATATTTGCTTACTTATAGTTTGTAGCGCTAAAATTCCCTTCCTCGTGGATCGACCCCAGACTCACCGGGTTTGTTACTTTGACACTCCTATACTTGGGAGACAATCCTTTTTCGGATGTGTCAACTATCCTTTATGAAATACCAATAATTGAAGCTATGTGTGATTTACTGTGTTACCCCTCCAATTATATCTTGAGCCCTTGATATAAAACTTTGTAAAACTATCAATGTGGTATTCTGTAATCCTTTCAAGGTCATGAATTCCATATTTATGGTAAAGTGTCTACTAGCATACAGATCTTACAATCCTAACTAGCCAAGATATTGAACTTACTCTTTTATATCTCACTTTTTATTCTAGTTAAAGACCACAGCCTATATATTAGAGATATATTACCCACTTAGGATTAAGGTAGGAATGCCTTTAGTGCTAGATTGTGATAATTTACATTCAGTTATGATATTTCCACCAAATGTTGTAATTTCGCGTGGTCTGTGTTCGATGCATTCATTAATCTATTAATATCTTTATAAATGGTTAGAGACTTATCATTTCTCCATTTAATACAAACAACAGTACAACCGTGTAACAAAGCGCGGACAAAGTTTCCACTTTAAATGGTTAGAGACTTACCATTTCTCAATTTAAGACAAACAACACTACAACCTTGTAACAAAGTGCCCAGCTTTGTTTATAGGTTGTGAACTAGTGTCGATCTATGATAAAGTTCTATGTCTCATATATATCTCATATACAGAACTTTATCAATGCATAAGCTCTGAGCCTTTAGTCATTGATGCAGTTAAACTTGGGTAATTTGTAAATAATAACTTTTATTCATTTATAACAATAATGTTTATATATTACAAAAAAAAAACTTACGTAGTCTTAGGATAGATCTCTAACAAAGTAACCCATCATCCTCGAACACTCAACCTTGGGAACCAAAGCAATCCTAGTAGTATTAACACACCTAGGCATGGTACAAGTAGTGAAGAAATGTCTCATGATAGCTCTAAACTCCACACTAATAATCCCCCAAGCCCTCTTAAAAAATAGAGAGGTGTACCCATCTAGCCCAAGAGCTTTATCATCAGGAATCGAAAATAAAGCCAACCTAATCTCATCATCAGTAATGGGGCACACCAAATAAGGTATCATCTCCTAAGAAACCCACCTAAAAAAACCTGAAGGCATCCACAACAGAGGATCGAGAAAGAGTAATAAGAAGTCCCTAAAAAACCTCACCGCTAGTCGACCCAAATCACCCTGATTAGTAACCATTATACCGCCCTCATCCTCTAGCTGATGAATCAAGCTCCATACCTACCACTAGACTAGAGACCTACGAAAGAACTTGGTATTCTACTCCCCCAAAGAGAGCCACTGAACTCTAAATCTCTCCCTAAAGAAAGCCTCCTTCTCTTTCAAAGTCTAAAATACCTCATGCAAAGATACCTCTCAGTTGAAATAAACTATACGAAAAATAGGCTTACATCGAAAGTAGCTTGAGTTACAGTCTACTGAGCCCTAGCCTCGATAACCCTACTGGATATGTGACTAGAATCTCAACCATGCAAGATCTTGAGTTTACACTTTAGCATACCTAGCTTCTATGTGACTCTATACATAGGGTTGCCATCCACAAGCGTATTTTTCACTCTCTGAACAACCTCCAAAAAGTCCTCTCGATCAGCCTAGAAATTTAGAAACTTAAAAGGAGTAGGCCTCTAACATCTCTAATCTCCAAGTCAAACAACCATAGCATAGTGATCTGAAACATCCTTAGGAAGAATCTCTGAAATAGTACTCAGCCAAGTGGAGAACCAGGAAGAATTATCAAAGCTCCAATCAAGCATCTTGATAATAGTTCCCTCCCCTTGCTGTCCATTATGCCAAGTGTATTGAAGCCTATAGGATGGAATCCTAATCAACTATGCATCGTGAACACACTGCCCAAACTCATCCATAAAACTATGCCAAGCCTAATCCCCACCAAACCTGCCAGAAGACCTAAAAATAACATTAAAATCTCCCAATGGAATCCAAGGTAAATCACTAAAGTCCACAGGCTGATCTCTAAGAAAGTCCCATAACTGCCAACAAATACCCGCGTTATTAGAACCATATACAAAAACCAATCCAAAAGAGATCTCATCCGATAATCTAGTAGCTCTACGAGCAACCCACTAAGGAAAATACTACAAACTACTCATATTGTATAATGTAAGGTCCTAACAAACGAAAACTCTACAGGCAACTAAATCTGTAACATTTAATAGAAACTGGCAAAAAGGACAAACAGTTGAAACCACTAATCCAAGATGTTGTTGATCAGCCTTAGTTCCCAAAAGACTAACCAAACCTGAGGAAAATCTGGAAATCCAATTTCTAACTCTGTATACAGAAGCAATTAAGACCTCTAAACATTCCAACTTCCTATCATAGAAAACTCAAAAAATCCCAAAATAGAAAATAATTATTAGGGGTGATTGCCCTTTGGCCTTAATGCCCTCTTTGCCTTCTTACCCTTCTTACCTTTTCTTCCCGTAAATGAAGGAGCATCAATAACAAGTGGGCAAGTGTCCAAAGATACCGGAGTAGGAATCGAAGACATCTTGCATCGGATCTCAAAATCATGTACAGAGGAAAGCTCTACATCTAACTTAACATATACCTCAGGATAAGATAACCTGTTGCACTCATAAGTCATTCTATCATAAGATAAAGGCTGTTAACCATGTTAGAAATAGTGTTGAGAGCTCTAATTGTCCATAATGGAAAATGCAAACCATGCAACTGAACCCAAACTGAAATCCTAGATATCTAATTCTTATCAAAAGAAAAGTGAGGATTCCATTATTGTAGGATGATGTTTTTACACCAAAACATAGAAGGCCTTTTCTTTGAAATAGGACGGACCTCATCCTTAGATCAAAATATAAAGATTAGAGACCCCATGTCTGTCGAGCAGACATCCTCTAGCTAACTAGATTTCCATGCTTGCATAACAATAAAATGAGCAACATGGAAAGGCATATCATACCCTAAAAAGAAACCCAAAATGCAACACAATCACTCAAACTCAACATCATCAAACAACTCATCCGGTAACTCTAGAAAAATACCCGGTAGCTTACGTGCTATTGAATCCAAATTGAAGCTAGTGTTGGCCTTAGTCACCCTAACCCTATCTGCCTAAGAACCCTATAGTTGGGATGGTTTTGTGGTGGTGGCTTTGTGTAAAGGTCATGTTTGGTGAAGTGTGTTGGTAGGATTAGTGGTGATGGTAAGGTCAAGAGTGCAGGGCAGTATAGTGATGATGGTGTGGTGAAGGATGGGAAAGCTGTGGTAAAGGTTAAGTGTGATGTGGTTGTGGCAAAAAGTCAAATAGATGCTAGGTGGCCAAAACCAAACTTTAACACTTCCAAAACAATATAATCAAAACCCAAACAACAAATTCCAGACGCTCCCATAACAAAATCATACCACAATCGTAGAATTTCATGATGAAAATTAGTAAAGGGACGAATTCAAACTAGTCACCATAGTGCAAAAATGCTACCGTTATAACTTCTTTGTCTGATATCTTCTGCCAATAAGCTTGGTACAGGTGAATTTATCGTTTCAAGGCTTTTCTACCAGTATCTTATTCGCTCTATTTGGATAAAAGGAGCGAGTTGTAGAGGCAAAAAAAAAATAATAATAATAATGTGGTGGCTACTATTCTAATGATAGCTGCTTTATTCCAATCCTTGACCCGCTTGATCCCCAAACCACCCTCCTGCAATGGATAGCAGACCGTAGCCCATGTTACCTTCACCCCAAAATGAGACAAGGATGTCCCATTCCAAAGGAAAGTAGCCAAAATACCCTCAATCCTCCTCACCACAGCTACATGCAATATGAACATGGAAGACTCGTAGACATGGATAGAAAAGAGCACTGATTTGATTAACTGAAGCTGACCATAGAAGGTTAGTGTCGTAAATATCCATAACCTGATCCTAGACAAGATCCTATCAATCAAAGGTACATAGTCCAAGAGCCGTAGTTGAGTACTGATTAAAGGTACCCCAAATATCTGACCGATAGTATCCCAACCTAAAAACCAAGGATAGCTTGTAACTCAACTCAGTCCTCTTCACTAACTCTTGAAAAGAAAACACGGCTCTTAGCTGAATTGGTAACAACCCTAAAAGCCTTCTCATCCTAGCAAAGTCTGAAATACCTCCTACATAGAACCCTCTTAGCTAAGATACACTCTACCGAAAACAGTCTCTCATCCAAAATAGCCTGAGTCGTAACACACTAAGCCCTAGCCTCGATAACCCTACTAGATATATGACTAAAATCCTAACCATGCAAGGATTTGAGCTCATGCTTTAGCACATCCAACTTCTACGTGACTCGATATGTAAGGTTGCAATCCATAGGCGTATCCCATCCTCTCTAAACAACCTCCAAGGAGTCCTCTCAATCAGCCCATAAATTCAAAAACTTAAAAGGAGTGAGCGCTTGATGTATTTGATCCCTAAACCATAGCATTGTGATCTAAAACATCCTTATGAAAGATCTTTGATATAGTGCGCAACCAAATCGAGAACTAGGAAACACTACCAAAACTCCAATTAAGTGTCTTGAGAATATTTCTTTCTTGCTGCTGGCCATTATGCCAAGTGTACAGAAGCCCAAAAGATGGAACCCTGATCAACTTTGCATCATGAACACACTATCCAAATTCGTCCATATGACCATGACAAGCCTGATCCTTACTAACCCTATCAGAAGATCTCCAAATAGCATTGAAATCTCCCAAAGTTATCCAAGGTAAGTCACCAAAGTCCGTACACTGATCCTTTAATTGTCAATGAATACCCAAATCATTGGAATCGTGTACAATAACCAATCCGAAAAAGACCTCATCCGAAAATATGGGAGCTCTGCAAGCAACCTACGAAGGAGAATATTGTAAACTACTCATACTGTATAATGTAGGGTCCCAACAAACCAAAACTCTACAGGCAACTGAATCCATGACATTTAACAAAAACTGCCAAGAAGCACAAATAGCTGAAACCACTAACCCAAGATGTTGATGATCAATCGCAATCTCCAAAAGACCAATCAAACCTAAAGAAAATCTGGAGATCCAATTTCTAACCACCCTCTACATCGAGAAACCATTAAGGCCTTTAACATTTTAACTCTCTATCATAGAAAACTAGAAAGAAACCCAAAACTCATAAATAATATTAGTGGGGGTACTTGCCCCCTTTCCCGTAAAAGAATAAGCATTAATAACAGGTGATCCAAAGGTACTGAAGTAGGAGTCTAAAAGTCAATAGGTACAAACCTCTATGGAGATAAAGTCTCTAGACTAATAGATAAAGAGGCCTCATGGTTTAAAGAGTAGTCCAAAAAGCCCAAAAGCCTACTCTGATATGCCTTAATAGAAGATGGTGAATCTGAACCTAAATCTGATGATATGGCATCATCCTAAGGAGCCACAGCTAAATCCAAAAAATCCCTATCAATCTCTGCTGAACTTGCAATCACTGTATCAGTAATTGGAATTGTTGTTGTTGAGTCAATAACAACACCCTTTCCCTTGTCTATCGAAGCTAGGATTGTATTAGCGGTTGTTGCCTCACCCCTATGACACTCTGATGGCCTAATGGCATATGCAAGGTATATCCAAACAAACAACACTTAGAACAGTGTTTTGGCATATGATAAGTAACTGATATACCTATTGATAACAAAAATTCCAACTACTGTAGATGTTGCAATAGGAGAGGAGTTAAGTGTTGTCTACTTGGATCAGGTTTTTGTCTAATTTCAGCCACTCTATAACTTGTCGTTTGAATCAGGAGAGTGCATTGGCATTTCCTTAAAAACAGGTAAGATGCGACTTGAAACACAAGAGGAATGAAGTCTTTTCTTGTTATATCATTGATATCTCTGTTGCCATGTACATGTATTGTGATTGGGTTGGATCTTCTATCAACTACGTCAATTTTACATCAAGCCAAAACTTACCTAATATCAATAATCATATGATAACATTAGAACAATATCACAATAATCATTTGATAGCTTCTCACCAAAGAATTGAGATGTAAAAAGTATTGAAGGAAGATCAATTGTACCATAATTTTCAGTTCATTCATCGAATTGTCTTTATTTGCCATAAAATTATTACAGATCTCTTTATTATTTCTTTTTTGTAATTTTTTAATAGGTTGGGATTGTCACACAAATTTGACTGTTGCTTCTCAATGGGAAGACTAGGTAATTAGGAGCTAACTCCAATGTGATATTTAAAGGGCTTCACATTCAAAACATTCAATCAGAATTCAGACATAGGCTCCAGGAGTTTTATTGGAAGCCAACTTAAAAGTATGGTGTCTTATTGCTCTATCTAGTGGTGATGGCATTGATGGTTCTGGAGGTTGGGGTTAAGAAGAGTTAAGTGTTGTCTACCTGGATTAGGTTTACATCCGGTTTCATTGATGTCGTCACCACCAGACAAAGCAATAAGACGCCATACTTTTAAGTTGGCTTCCACTAAAAATACTGGAGCCGATGTATGAATTCTGATTAAATGTTTTGAATGTGAAGCCCTTCAAAGATCACATTAGAGTTGGTTCACAGTCACTTGGTCTTCCCAATCAGAAGCAGTAGTCAATTTGGTTAACAATCCCAACCTATCAGAAAACTACAAAGAATAAATAATTATAGATATCTGTAGGAATTTTGTGGCAAATGAAGGTAACCCAATGAATGAAACTGAAAATTATAGTACAATTTATCTTTCTTCAATACTCCTTACATTTCAATTCTTTAGTAAGAAGGTATTAAATTATTATTGTGATTCCCTCCAATGTCATCAGATGATTTTTGATATAACGTAAGTTTTTGCTTGATGTAAAATTAATGTAGTTGATAGAAGATCCAACCCAATCACAACACCTGTACATTGCAAGAGAGACATAAACAGATACAACAAGAGAAGGCTTCATTCTTCTTGTGTCTCAATGTCAAGTAGCTTCATACCTGTTTCTGAGGAAATGCCAATGCACTCTCCTGATTCAAACGACAAGTTATAGAGAGTGGCTGAAATTGGACGAAAACCTTATCCAGGTAGACAACGCTTGGCTCATCTCCTGTTGCAACATCCATAGTAGTTGGAACTGTTTCTGTTATCAATAGGAGTATTGGTTACCTTGTTTAATCTTCTACAAAATTGTTGGCGGAAACTGGTCCAGCACAAACCGAGCCTGTTGAAGAGATGATTAATGCTATTTGTATGTACGATTCTTCTCATAATTGTTGGCCTCCCCTTCTAACTTTTTGTCGTATGATCGACTAACATACTCTCCTTCTTGGACTTAATGCCAGCAAGCTGACGAAATTGCATCGTGATGCACCTGGAGCCTCTGAAGTAGACTCGTTGCACGAACTAGAACTGGAAGGAACCGAAATGAAGCAGCTAGATTCTTTTGTGAAACATGCGGTATTTGTACATAGCATAATTATGCCAAATTTAAGTTCTTTTCCTAAGTACAATTCTGTGCATGTTTCATGCTATTGTTCATGGTGTTGGGATTGTGGTTGGGTTCATGATGATGGCGCATCAATGGATGGAGGTAGTGATGATGCTGGCCATGCTAAGTTACAAGTGCATTCTTAATTCTATTTTAGTTTAGTACTTTAGAAGAAACATTGTTTGTAGTTGTACTGATAATATTATCGGTCATGCCAAATTTAAGTTCTTTTCCTAAGTACAATTCTGTGCATGTTTCATGCTATTGTTCATGGTGTTGGGATTGTGGTTGGGTTCATGATGATGGCGCATCAATGGATGGAGGTAGTGATGATGCTGGCCATGCTAAGTTACAAGTGCATTCTTAATTCTATTTTAGTTTAGTACTTTAGAAGAAACATTGTTTGTAGTTGTACTGATAATATTATCGGTCCATAAAAGAAATTAATTCATAAAGTCATTTTTACCCTTACATCGCCATTCATTTTTATCGGTGTTGGCAATCAGCGGATGAAAATGTGAATTTTAAAAAACACAGGGATGGTTACAGAAAAAAAATCGACAATCTTCCTCCGGATAACAAAAGGCACAAGCACAGGATTGGTTCCTATTATTATTATTTTGTTACGAGAGCGCACTTGGTGTGTGAGCCGGTATTTAAAAGTTTACAGAACCACGTTTGCAAGAACTAGCTAGGGTTTAAGAAGAGAAAATGGGAAGTAAATGGAAATTGGTGGGGATGGAAGTGCCAGTCGTCGGTAGCGACTCCGTTAAATGGATTGAGGTTTCCGTCTCCCTTTCTTCTTCTAGTTTTATTTCTGAGGGTGAGACAGAGTCCCAGCTTATTGCACCACCGACTGATGATTGCGCTTCATGCTCCCTTGTTGGAGATCCTTCACTTTATCTCATTTGTCGAATTCGTAAAACTCTTCCTTGTGCTCTCGAGTTACTCCATTTCTCTTGTTCTCAGCCATTCCCTGTCGTCGGATTACGTATCAATTTCCCTCATCAACTCTCTCCTTTTGCTTTCATTACCCACTCGTCTACTGATGTTTACTTGCTTTATGTCTTGTCTGTCTCCGGAATCGCTTTCCTACTCAAACTTTCATCCAACTTTTCTGCATACGAAATTTCTCCTGTTTTTCCACCCCAAGACCTTTTAGAATTAAATTTGCCCAGTTACGCACCCATACCCATAACAAGCGTCGCCGCAATTACTGGATGCTTGGTCGTCGGTAGATATGATGGGTCTGTTGCTTTCTTTCAACTTGGCACTCTTCGCCCGACTGCTCCTGGTATAAGAATGAATTCCCAACTTTTGTTTAATTTCTTTTTTCATGCTTTCCAACTATGCTTATGCACTTTTCTCACTCTCAGGCTTTGCGCACGAGCTGCGGGATGATACAGGAATTAGTCGTTTGTGGGGTTTAATGTCAAGGTGCTTATTTATTTATTTTGACTTAGGTCAATATTATATGTTCTTTAAGCTAAATCCTTCCTTTAAAGTTGTATGTATTGTTATTTTGAATCTTATCAAGCTTAGGATTTTCTATTAATATCATGTCATGCAGGGGTAAGATGGTAGGCCCTGTACAGGATATGGTAATAAAAGAGGTGCAGGGCAAAAAATTCGTATATGTGCTACATTCTGCTGGCATTCTGCGAGTGTGGGATCTTTCTTGTCGTAGCAGGGTTTTTAGTCATTCAATGATCAATCCATCATTGGAAGGTAGAAATTTTTAGTTTTAGCAATCTGCATGCACTTTTGTGGTTTTATATTTGTTTCGATTATGTCCATCCATGAGTGTCCTCTTTATAGCTGTTCAACATAATAGTTTTATTTTGTTAATGCTTTGAATTTTATGATTAGCATGTTTCAAGAGTTAGATTTTTCTTGGTGGATCATGTTGATAGATGAGCTTCTCATAGGAAGAAAAAAAAAAGGAAATATTAGTCTTAAGGACAATAAGCTATAAAAGAGGATGTACTTCATTTAATTAAAAGATTAAGAGCTTTTCATTAATATTTTCAGTCTTGGAACTAATATATTCTTGTATGTGTCTACCTTCTACTTACAGGAGCTGAATCTGTAAGGTTGTTTGTTGCTGAAGCTAATTGCAGTTCTAGCACTATTCCTTTGGCAATCTTGTATAGAAATACTTTGGTATGCTTCTCTCAAATGAATGAAAACCTTTAAGTTGGTTTTAAAGCATGTTTTTTTTTGTTTAATTTTTTTAATCCTCTGTTTGCAATTTTCATTACCTGATATTCTTTTATTAGATCTGGACTTGAACGTGCTTATGGCATGCATTATAGTTTTGTTTCATGTGATCACCAGTAGCGTAACCAAAAGTTATGCTTTTTGATACAAGTTGATTAACCTCTTCCTCAAAGGTGAAAAATATGATGGTCTAGAAAACAAATTGAGTTATTATGGGTCTTGTATTAAGATTTTGATTTGTTTAAAATGTTTGTTTGGTTCTTGGGTAAGTCCATGGCTTAAGTCCAAAGTCTTTTAACTAGGCAGGCAAAATATGTTGAACTTGGATATAGTCCTATGTTGAACAGAAGAACAGAAAGGGACGAAATAGTGCACTGAAGGTGCTTGTGATAGGTATAGGTTTTATAAAGTCCTGTCAAGTTGTTACACATATATTGTTGTATATTTTTCCTCATCTTGTCCCTTGGTAGGTATGTTTGACATACTATGTTCAGCTCCTGCTGCAAACTTTTTTATATACAATAATAAAAGATGAAGGAGAAAAGCTCATATTAGAGTTAAGACTTGAGTCATTTAATGCAATTTTTGGAACCAATGAGGGGCATAGGCATATTTATTTTGGACTTGGTTCTAGTTTTATCATCCATAAATGCTGAAAAATTTTCTTATTCTATCATAATTGATTGTTCACGACCTCTCACTGAAAGTTTGGAGCCTGATAGTTTACCTTTCAGCTGTTGGAGTAGTGCCAAATTAAAAGTTAAATATGAATTGTTGATTGACTTGGTTGACATGCATGTTCTGAGTTCAGCAATAAAGGGGGATGTCCAACAAAGCTTGAAATTTGATTATACAAGAACATAAGATAACAGTTGTTGTCAAAGATCCTAAAAGTTAGAGTCTAGCTATTTATAGGCATGAGAAGATTTGTATAAAGAGGCAAAAAGTCCGAGATACTTTAAGGGACAATTTGAAATTTCAAGTCCATTTTTTCCTCTTATTCAATCTTATTTGACTGATTACTTGAAATTTTCTCAATCATGTTAAATTTTCATTTAATGGATAACTTTTATGGTTTTGTAGGTCTTTTATTAGGCTTTAATTGTTTGTTATAACTTTGACTGATTTTTCTGTGAAGGAGGTTGACATTGAGGTGATTTATATATATAGTCTTCAATGTAGTTTGGAGGATAAGACAACATTATCATTGGAGTCATCAGTGCAAAATATTCCTTTGGAGGTAAAGAAAGTAGTCGAGATTACCTCATTTTATTTTGATATGCACACATTTGCAGCTCTCTCCACTTTTTCTCTTCTTTTTAATTTCAATTTTATTTATTAAATAAATTCATTTATATTTTTGGTGTTAGCAGGGAGGATGTGTTGATGTCAAACTTACCTCAGAAAAGATATGGATATTGCAGGACAGTGGAATAGTCTTCCACAATTTGTTCCATTTGGATGCTCCAGTGTGAGTTTTTAATTATCATTTTTTGAGGGACTATACAATTTTCTATAATTGTGGTGTTAAACTTCACGCAATATTATCATTTTATTCAAAATATGCCGCATGCAAAATTGAAAAGATTGTATCCACGGAGCTAAATTATTTATGCAACCTCTATTGTTAGGGAAGAAGCAGGCTGTTATGCTTTGCAAGAAGAATTTATTGCTGACCAACTCTTTCAAAGTTCTGAACATTCATCTGATGATCTTCTTTCAATTACCCACTCAATACTTACGTCTTCCAAGGTGCATATTTTTGTTGCCTTACATAATTTTTATAGTGTTCTGGTGGCACTGTAGTTTGACTTCATTTAGATTTAAAAAGATCTAATGTGACACAGTTCTCATATTATGGAAGAGGACACTACAAATTAAGAAATCGAAATTTCTGGTGCTAAGTTGATTTGCTTGAGTAGTTTGAATTGATTTAGACTTGAAATTCCCTTTTTACAGCTCTTTGAAGCAATTGTGATGCTATAATATTGGTTTAAATTTTCTTTATCATGAAAGAAAGAACGAGATAGTACTGCCAAAATTAGTAAACCACTATAAAATACATAATTGCGAACTATTTGTTATATTACCATTTAGGCATTACTGCTCCGGTCAATTTATTTATTTTTTCCATATTAGGTTGGTCCTACATTTTGCGTTGCTAAATGCCGTTTCAAGTGATATTGACATTCAACTTAACAAAAATATTCCCTATCTAACAACTGCACTTATAAGTATTTATGTTGTGTTCTGCTTATTTGGTACGTTCTTCTTTCAAAAGTGTAGATTCTTACGCTGTTTGCTTGTTAATAATTTTTGCAGGATCACACTCTGCCATTTGTATCTTCTATTTTCTTACGCAGGCTGCTTCATCCAGGTGTTCATAACAATGTTGTTCTCCGAGCAACTTTGCTGGACTATAACAGGCACTGGACAGAGTCTGAGTTTCAGTCCTTAACTGTTGATAGACTTAAAAAAGAGATAATTTCGCTGATTGAACATGAGGTTTTTTTATTGGTGTATTGCAGTTTTTTTTTTTCTTTTTCTATTCTCTGTCTCTCGCGCTGATTCTGATTTGAAGCCTTGCTTTATCTTCTTTCCAAGGAGTTTATTGAGGTTTTGGGTTTGTTCCCACGCTAATATGTGGTATATTCTGTGCTAGGGTGTTGCTGAAAGTCCTCTGTCCCTATTTTTTGGCTGGAAGAATTTTTGTACTCATTATTACCATAATTGGTGCAAGAACAATGAGCCATTTGGTTTGTTTGTTCACCCTGCTACAGGTGCTGTTTGTTTAATCAGAAAGAATTCAGTGTCTGTATTTCGTGGTCTGGAAAAACTTGAGCTGCTTATTAATGGTATGTTAGAGAGTCATGCTTCGACATGAACTAGAATTGAAACAAAAATTAAATCATTTTATTTGCTTTTGAGCAAATCATTCAATGTTATACTTAGTGTCTTCTCTCTCTCGTCTCTCACTTTCTCTTGGTGGATATTCTTCTGTTCTTTCAGTTAGTGCTTTCTAATTACACTTTCATGTTTCTGCATTCTGCTAGGTTCTTCTGATGAACTTGGTGATCTTGCAAGTTTTGGGTTGGATTTTTCTGATGATGATTTGGAATGTGAGATTATCTCTGAAGTGCTCAGATGTACTATTAGTCTCAGCCGACAATTAGGAAAAACAGCTTCTGCTATATTTTATGAATCACTTGTGGGCACACCAATTATCTCAACTGAAGAAGTTGTCCCTCGATTACTGAAAATTCTAGAAACAGGATATAGTTCATCAGTTGCAGCACTCGCTACATCAGATCTTGGAGCTGATGTAGCTAGGGAGAAGGAACTTATAGCTCATAAAAATCTTAGAAAATTTTGCATTGACATGCTATTATCTCTTAACGCTATGGGCAAAAAGGCTGCATCTTGGGATAAAGTCCTGAATGTCATTGAGAGCTATCTGCAGTTTCTTGTACCTCACAAAATCTTACAAAATTTGGATGCTGAAACAGTTTTTAATGTCAAAAGTTCCATTTTAGTCCAGGCTACTTCTCAAATTGCGAAGGCGATGTTTGATTCTGCATTAGATGTTCTTCTGTTTGTAAGCTATCTGGTGAACATAAATGGACAGGTCAGAATTTCTCCTTTTATATGTCCCTTATAATTTAATCTTAACGTACTGACAATAAAATGAAATTGGGCTTTTCATCTTGACATCTGTTTCTTCTCTGTGTGCATAACTGGTCTTCATCCTGACATCTGTTTCTCATCTGGCTATTGAGCTACTTTAAAGATGTGTGATATTGTCAAATGTCAGATGATCTGCAGGAAATTTGTTTTAGACCTAATAGCTTGTTTGATTTAGTAATTGAAAGCAAATTTAAATTTTGCTTAACAAAAAGTCAATTTTTAACAAAACTCTGAAAATAGTTTTTGTATATTAAAAACATTGAGAGCACAACTGACTTGAGTTTACACATATGTAACTCCTACCTTTAAAACTCAAAATTCAACTCTAAATAACAACATAAACAAAAACTAATTTACAACAAAAGGAAAAAAAAGTGTAAGCAATAAAACAGTTTCCCATAATTTAATAAAAAGATATATTCTCTCTCTCTCTCTCTCTCTCTCTCTCTCTCTCTCTCCACTAACTAATCAACAAGCCATAATAAAACTCTATGTGAGATATTTTGGCGCCTTAAAATTGTAGATTGGTTAGTCAAAAATGTAAGCAAAGGAAAGAAACTTTTCTTGGAGAATCTTTTCTTGGTGGCACTGCAGCTTCTTACAATGAATTTCTTAGGGGCAACTAGCTGGCAATGGCTTGACTCCCTTTTGTACCCAAGTTTAAGTGAAGCAAAACCAAGAAATCATATTTTTTTTGGGAAATATTTTTGGATTTTCTTAAAATGTGCCATAAGATCGCATGTTAAGATTCCTAAAATGAATTACTGTGCCGTAAGGGGGCACATTAGCAAAATATTTCTTTAACATGCTTAATGTCTGCCCGTATGTGGAAATTAATAAATCTCATACTTTATATAGGAAATGATATTTTAGGAAACTATATTTTGGGAATTTTTGGAATTGAATTACTTATTTCGGTCTAATTGTTATTATTTTAAACAAATTATTTTACCATTTATCAAGTCTTAATCAAAGGAAATCCTACTCATGCATGTGCCTTGGGTGTGTAAGTCATTTTGAAGGGGCTCTAATATTTGAATGTTCAATCATTTACTTCTTTGTGGTTATGCGGAGGAAACTTCTCAAGGTCAAATGCAGAAGCGACGCTTTTTTGGTCTGTAGAAACAGAACTATTATTAGAGAACTTATGTGTGGTTTTTATTTTTTATTTTTTGTTGCTGTACGGAGCTCCTTGTAAGTAAAATATAGTGTGCAAGTAATATGCCCATATATCAAGTAGGTATCTTAAGTATATGAATGTTAGGATTATACTTTCTTTATAGGAAAACTGTATCAAGTTCCCTATTAACTTGTCTTGTTCCATCAAATAGCAACTTTGTATTTTATCGTCCATCATGTCTAAGCTTTTGATCCAAATTGAAAAATTAATCATTCAAAGGCCAAGATATTTTGCTTCTCTTGACATATATTTATCTTTTTTTTTTTTTTTTTTATTTCTTTACGTAGGCATGCTTGGTTATTAATACTTTGCATTTGAAATTTTTTATGCATTTTTTTCTGTTATGTAAACTCGTATTTGTTTGCATGCAGATTGGATTGTCACGTGATGATGTATTGAAAATACAACTTGAGTTGATTCCAATGATTCAAGAAATAGTTTTTGACTGGCTTATCGTTCTCTTTGTTGGTTCCACACCATCTGAATCACCTGCAATGGAAGATTTCAGCGCTCAACTTTCATCATTACAAATTGGTAAGTTTACTTGAGGTATTAAATCAAATTGCC
>SNVD02005293.1:0-22514 GCA_013180625.2 Boswellia sacra
CTTTGTCATATGGATGAGTAGGATCATATCTCCTCTAAGATATATCAATATAGTTATGCTTAACAAATCACGCAATACAGATTGTTCCTACCCATTGAACTTCCTTCATCGGATCTCCAATAATAGAGGTTGAGTTACTCCCCTAGGTGACTCCCTTCGGGCTTAAGCACATCCCCCTCGATAATTTAATTAATTAATTAAATAACATGCTGAAATTGTTCATAAATTTTGCACTCCACTTGATTTCATCCTTGAGGACTTGACCATATATTTGATAATTGCTTCCACTAGCTATTTTTTAATCACATAATATTAACACTTACAAAATAATGTTGGAGTGCATAAAAATAGTATAAGTGAAGCTTAGAATGTTAATGTGAAATATCCAATCGCCAAAAAAAAATCTTAAAACATAATATTTTTAAATTCATACACAAAAAATTAATAATCATCCAAACATCACTTTTTTTCTTCAAAATATTATAAAAATATTGACAACCATAATACAAGAAACCCCCATATTAAGAAATATTTTAAATACACTAATAATAACTACACAAAATATTAATGCTCTAATTTGTTGAGTTTTTAAAACTCATGGAAATAACAACTAAACTCATATCATTATTGTCCAAAGTTTAATAACTAAAAATTTGAAACCTCTTTAAAACTGAAACCCCCACATTAGCAAAATATTTATTGCCACTTTAGTAAACATAATATATAACTCATATATGATTAAATAATAATTATTAGCATTTATACCATAATTTTATTCAACGTAACCATATAAGTTATCAAAATAAATAATTAATCTTCTTAACATACTATAGTAATCGGTTATTAGATATTATTATCTAATATGAATGATAATCACAAGAAACTATGAATTAATAGCTCACCACCTTGCATATAAGTTTCTAATAAACACATGGAAATGTGTAATAAAAAAAGTTAAATACATGCAAGTAACATACAAATTGAATTCTTAATCAATTTATAATAATATACAATAAATGTCAATGATTATCAGCTCTAAAATAATGACACTCTTAATTAGTAACATACAAAATTAATTAAATCATAAATAATCAATATGTAATAAATTTTAATAGTAAGAATTTTCATAACTGAAATATTTATTAGACTATAATAAAAACTCGTAAAAGGGTTTGATAATAAAATCATTACACGTAAGTCATCTATATTCTTTGGAATAAAGCAATAATAAGAAATTACCTTTTTGACATTTTAAGGTATTATACTTACAAAGTAGTTGTTGGAAGGTACTTTACTGATCAATTCAGTCCAAATTGTTTCAATTATAACTTTTGTGTTTAACAATTTCACAACATTAAAATTCTGTTAATAAATACATAAGAAAATATATAAAATAGTCACGTGCTTGAGAGACTCTAAAAATATAGGACATTTTTTCCTTCTAGCTACATTTAGCATATACTAACAAACGATAAATATGCATTTCAATTTTTGTTTACATATTAAGGCATATATAGATGATAAAATTTTACCCATAATTATATGTCAATAATAATTCAATATATATAATTTACAATTTGTATTCACAACATATAAATAAGTAATCATCATGCCTTTTTATTTCATTAAAATAGATTACATAAGAAGCATTACACATCTACATTTTTTAAGTAAAAGTAAGCAATAAAAAGGAAAATATTGCTCCATACATTATCTACTCACTCAAGCTTATAACTTGATCATGAAATGTGTCATCTCTATAATTTTACACCAATAAATTAATTAATATTAAACTCTAAGATCATATATATATAGCACTTGATGGATTTTTACAAAACTAAAACAAGTTTATACATGCAACTATATATTGTAATATAAACTAGAATAATTCATCAATCATATATAGTACAGTCAAGCTAGCTATGTTCAAATTATAAATAAAAATATAAATCATGATAGATCTCGCAAAGATCTACGACATACATTATATGATAAACAATCAAATAAAACAATTAGTATAATCCATCACATTTATGAACCTCTCTCATATTCAACAAAATATAAATAACTTAAAGATATAGCTAATAGCTATATAATGCTTATACACATGGATCTGACAAGAAATACAATGTACACACTATTATGTAATACTTCAAATAATATAAGCATAAATTTATGCAACCAATTAATATAAAACAAATAATCAACCAATTAAATGAGATTACTCTTTGGCTTTAGATTGTTAGGAATATTTATAATAATTTAAATATAATAAATAAAACAATAATAATATCATGAAAAACAATAATATAGAAAATTAAATAACATATATAAAGTATAAAAGAGATGCGAAATATAAGGCTTGAGCACTTAGGAGGCATGTTAAAGATATTGTCCTAAAGTCAAAGAATCCTTCCCTCGTGCGGGTCATATCGATACTCAAGGGTTCTCTGATACAACCAAATGCTCACAGCCTATCTCCTCGATGAACACGATCACCGGAAGAAAATAACTTGTCTCTATATGTCACGGTTGCTCAAAACATAGAAAATAGTCAAAGTATATTCTCACTCCCAATTTTAGAACCATGAGACTTCTTTATATAATAATCTCATAGCTTAGGTAACTTACAAATTGATTTTTGTAACTCTCAAGCCATAAGTTCTTAATAAAAATATGAACGTTACAAATAATAAGTGTTGGAACTCATGTTTTTATTATATTTGTAACTTATGAAATTAATCTCAAAATAAATTTTGTAACTCATGATGTAAATGTTTGTTTTAAACCATTTTATCTCCAACAATAATTCCTAATAAAAATTTACCAACACACCTGCTACACTAGTGGCCTTTTTTTTCTCTTTAAAGAAATTGTTAATTTAATATCTTATTAATTTTGTTTGTCTTTTTTAAAACACACAACTTAAAAAAAGTGTAGAGTCAAATATATCAACTTTTATTTTATGTATTTGCCCTTTAATTTAACTTTACACTGTAAATATTTAATTTTTTTGGTAAATTCATTTTTTAAAAGTTAGGAAAGTCATTACTAACCTTTATTTCCAGAACTAGATTTCAAATTAGGAAAGTTGTTTATTCAACTGAACTTTAGGAAAGATTAGTTATCCTATTTTCATATTGAATCTTCTAAAGAAAGTTTGCTTTCCCAGATTTCGTTCTTTAGAAAGAAATCAAGGAATCCTTATGCTATATGGATTAGTTGGACATGCAAGTATATAAAGACTAGTTTCATTATTGTCCAAGTTAAGAGATTTTTTTTGTCTTTTCATTTTTTGCAAGCTTGTTTTGTGAGCTGTTTGAGAGAGCTTCTTTGTCTTTGTTGGCTTGGGTTTATGTTTGTCTTCAAGAGTGTTTGTAGAATACTCAAGTGGACTTGAGTTTTTCACTAGGGGAAGCTGTAATCTGTTAAGAGGGTCTCAACAGGGAGTAGTGAAGTGCAGCAAGGTTTAGGAAGTTGGTTCACTAGAGTTAGAGTTCTTAAAGGAAACATAGGTTACAAAGAAAGAAGAGTGAGTGAGAGAGGGGTTCTCTACTACTGTAAATCCAAGTAATACATAAGCCGAATGACTTAGTGAATTGTAGCTTGGCTACCCGTGGATGTAGGTTGGTTTATAGCCAAATCACGTAAAAGTTGCTGCGCATCTTTTAATTTCTTTTCATGTTGGTTACGCTTTATTTAACTGCATATGTGCATCTTTTACTTCCTGTTGGTTATGTTTTATTTAATTGCATATTTGATTATCTAATGTAACTGAATCCGTGGTCTCAAAACTTACAAAATCCATTTATTTTATAGTCACTTTTCTTTAAGATTTCTATCTTATCACTTTTAGCTAATTAAGAGTAAGTCTGCTAATAAAAATAAAAACTCAATAAGTTAAAAGCTCAAATTGAATGGAGTACCATTTACATATGCCTAAAATAAGAATAATAATAAGAAAAAAATAAAAAATGAAATAATAATCAAATTTATGTATTGCTAGTATTTTGCCAAAGTATTTGGAATTGAAATTTTAATTATATATATGGAAATATGATCCTGCAATGTGGATTGACTTGATTAAATATAACAAATAAAAATCCCTTGTTAACATATTTCATCGCAGTTGCCAGTTTGATGGATTGATTTGGATCATTCGGAATTATCTCGTCTAATAAAATCAAAATGATGTTTATAAAATTTTATGACTTAAATATATGTTTGGAATTATTTTTCAAAATAATATTCATAAAATAAAATATTTTTTTAAAGAATCATAATTTTAAATACTTTAACTACTATTAAAAAAAAAGTTAATCAATAAAACAATGTTTTTCCCTTTTTTTTTTTTCTTTTTACCTTTGGTTGTAGTAAGCAAAAACATGATTTTATTTTGTGCTCTACAAGACGACAAAAAGATCAAAATACGAAACTGATTATGTTTAGTGTTAATTGAACCAAATCAGCTAGAGTTCAGTTCTCTAGAACAGGTTGAAGAACCAATTAGGTACCAGAGATCAATATATTTAAAGGAATAATAGAATAAAAGAAAAATAATTAGTGTTGTACAGATTATAAAAAAGGGCCAAAAATGATCTAATTCTAGTTTTTTCAGGGCTGTTATACGAAGAAAATCATAAATCATAATGTTCATTCATCGGAATCCCGTCACAAATCGCCGAATACCGGCAAAGTCAGATACTAAATTGACATTGCAGAAGCTGCCTGCAGGGTTATTTTCCAGGTAATCTACAAGAAACTTGCATTGCTTCTCTCCATTTGTCTGCAACAAGAAGATGAGAAAGAAGCTTGTATTAATCCAACAATTAAAATCAGTGCAAAACAACAAAGCTTTTGGGAGTCTTACTAAAACAAATTACAATGGCTTATGATACTGCAAACTAGTGAGTAACTATTTTTCAGTACAGGCGCTTGTCATAACACATGCTGCTGAGTTTCAGCACCTAGAGATATGCAAACAACCCCATATATGTAATATTTCACTGGTATCATGGTTATTCCTGAGGCTATAAGTTAAGCATAAAAAGACCTTTTTTGTCTTTTCTATATTTTAGGATCCGCTATAAAAAGCAGTGGCTATGACAACTGCCCCTACCCTCTTCTTAGAGTGGCAGTGAGGCGAACCCTAACCCTTGATACCTGAGGGATGAAATACAGTTCTTACCTCACTTGCCCGAGCGTAAGATTATGGAGTTGGACATTGTTCTTTCCTATCTATGGGGTAGCACATTCCACCTTAGCCTTCCAATGGACAAAAAGATTTGGCTTTGAGAGCATGTGCTTCCCTGAAGCTTGATTCATGTCAAAGAAAGTTTTCTTATAGGATCTGCCACACTATTAACTAAAATGTTTCTTATCAGTTTTCATAACCTAATTGAAGAATCAGATTTCAGGGTAAGTGCTAATGCCTCCAACTTCACTTCTTTTCAGTTTCAGAGATGCCCCTTCTCTCAAACTAAATTCATACAATCTCATTTAGTATAGACAATTCACTAATCCTTAGCAAGGAATTATAAAGCTATTGTAATCAAAGCAAGAAGATAGGGATACCTCAAACGCCAAGAAACCGCCAGGTTTCAACATTGAAGCAGCCCCATTGCAAATATGGAGGAGATCATCCATGCCATTTGGACCACCATCTAATGCAAGTCTTGGTTCATGTGCACTGACTTCAGCTTGTAGCCCAGAGATATAATCACTTGGTATGTATGGTGGGTTACTCACAAGACCAGAAAGCCTTCCCCTAACATCCTTCAATGTTTCAAACCAAGACCCCTGCCTTATCTCAATTACATCCTGAATTCCACAGTAAACAATACATGAGCTAAACCTTAAAACAGAAACAGGGATTGCTGACAATTGACAAATAAAAACATAGTTTCTTCAAAACTACATTCTTAGTTATAAGAATTATTTACTCTAAATTGCAAAATTAAATTAGGCTTGATATGTTGTTTACAAAGTGCCGTATATGCACATACATACATACATACATACATACATATATATATATATATAAAAGAAACTGCCTCATCCTATCACAAAAGTATAATATATTAACAATAAACACAGACAAATGTCTCACTTTATCCATGCTAAGATGCCGTACCTACCCTAAAAGTAGATAAATAACATTCAGACTAAGAATAATCTATTAAGAAAAGCCATAAAGTCATTTAAAAAGTAAAATAAAACAAATAAATAACCCTCAAAAAGCTTACGTGGTTACATTTTCTTCATTTCAATCAATGGAAATGCTAAATTCACTAACCTGCAAGTCATACCTCTGCACATTATAAGCAGCCACAGCAGCAGCCACAGGGCTCAAATCTGTGGCAATAACCTTCCCTTGTTTCCCCAAAACTCTACCAATCCCAATGGCAATAGCACCGGTGCCAGTCCCCAAATCAACCCACAAACCTTCTTTCAACCCCTCATTATTCACAATCACATCACTCACTAAATCAACTATCAGCTCAGTCTCCGGCCTCGGTATAAGAACTCCTTCATCAACGCTTAAAACCAAGTCCCTCCAATGCTCACACCCAACTATATACTGCAATGGCTTTCTTTCTTCAATCCTCTGCCTCCACAGACTGTACAAATCATCTATGTCTACTCTTAACCTCGCATATCTGCCACTATTTTCAATACCCAGTTGTGGAATCACTGAGTGGTCTTCAACTGAGTCTTCCAAAAGCCAGTTGAGTTCTCTGCACAAAAGAGACGAGTCAGGGCCATTGTCTAAGTCAACAAATGAGGATCCAACTGAGGCAGAGAGTGTTTTGGCCCAGTCATGCCATTTCTTGAGGTCTGAGAGGGTAGCTGAGTACTTTGGTGGTCGTAAAAAGAGTGGGGTTTTGGGTTTAAAACAAGACGAAGAGCTAATGTGCTGCTGCAGAGTGGCATGAAAAGACAGAGAATGTCTCCTAAAGATTGGGAAAGTGTAGCAACTATATCCTCGGATCAGACTTATCTTCATTCCTCCTCTCTTGCTGCGGCCTGTGTTTAAAGAATTGGCTTGAGGCTGAGGGATATAATGAAAGCAGAATGGACATTTCGTTATTAATCCACAATAAAAACGATCCAGATGAATAGATAAGAAAAAACATAGCCTATTGGCAAAGAAAATGGAAGTTGGAAGTGCTAATTGGTAAAAATTCATTTCATGTCCTGAGTATCAGAAGAAATACATGGTTGCAACTTGCCAGCGAAAGGTACAGGCACCTGATATGGTCAAATTCCTTGTCTGATCCCAGCTTCTGAGGCAGCTACCTGCAAAAATCTAGCAGTCAGGCTTATGTAAATTAGGAGCACATCAGACTATCAACAACTATAGAAGGCTCTGGGACTCCAGCACTCCAAGTCCAATGTCATTCGAAGAGATAATGAGTAAAGTTCTAATATATCAAATCACTATACAGATAAAGCAATAACAACACAGAAGGTAGCCAGAAATGGCCTAAAATAATCAAGTGTAGTTACACATTAAACTTTCTGTGAAAAGAAAAGGTGTAAAGAAATTGAAAAACCACAGTTAGATGATTAAGTGTCAACATACTTGCTTTTGCAGATTAATCCAAAAGAGTTGTCTGCCAATTAGAAACCGAACACATATTAGCAAAATCTTTGCAGTAAATAGAATTTTAATTATTAATTTTTCTTATTAACATTCAAATCAAAATTAACAAAATGATGCATGAATTTCCTTTCTTCCATTTGAAAAGGGTCAGCATCTAATACTAATAGTTATAATTATTGGACTGAGAGAGATTCCAATTCTTATTATTAGTCTTGTCTTGGGTGTTCCTTCAAAGTCTTAACTTTTGCATTTGTTTCCTAATAGTTTCCAAGACCTGATTTCAGTGACTCCTAAAATAGATTAGCTTGAGAACAATCCCATTATCACCATCACTGTATCAGAAGAATCAAGAGACACCAACCCATTAATGGCAGCAACGAAATCAGTTGCAGTTGTAGCTGTAGTGAAAGTCTCCTCCTTCTAATCCTAATCCGAATCGTATAATATAGTACGATAATTTAATTAACTGCATTTACTCTTTCACTAATAAGTCCAACCAACAACACCGTGTCCGTGCCCATGCCAACAACGCTTACACTTCACTTCCTAAACTAACCAACATGCTCTCAAAACCATACAGTAAGTAAGTAAGTAACTGAATCAATATCTTTAACAAATGAATAAGATTCTCACCTTCTAAAGTAAACACCCAGAAGTGTTTGATGAAATTCCCAAAAGAAACAAGTGCTTCAACTGCCTTTGCCTTTGCCTTGCTTCTGCGGACGTGGGTAAGGCCTTGTCTTTTCTCTCCAATTTTGGTCGTTTTTTTTAATGCTTTTATTTATTTATTTATTTATTCTCATGCTTGTTTTCTTCTGTTTTTCTAATTTCAACATTTGTCGGTTAAAACTTGCACAAATTTTTTATTAGGGCATTCTGTAATGTTTTATTGAAAACAAAATACGAAGAAAGTGAATATTAATTTTATTTAATCTAAAAAATGTATAAAATGGTGGTTTAATTTTTGTGTTTTACTCTAATGTTAATGTAAAAATTCTTTTAAAAATTATCAAATTCTCTCTTTTTGACCTTTTGAAAACCCATCAAAGTGGATTTCACTAAATTATATGTTAATAAAGAGACAAAAATGATTCGATATGATTGGTTCATAATCAATTCAGCAAGATAGAGATTGACATTTTTATATAAATATGTCACATTTTATATGTTCTCTTTCCATAGAAAAATGAAAATAAAAAATACTTTTTATGTTTATTATTATTATTATTGAGTGATTCGTGAAGATAAAGTGAAAAAAAAAATTATGTAATTTCTTGTTTGAAAGAAGGAAGAGAGATTTATGCGATTTTGTTATTGCTAGTTATGACACTTAAAATGGTTATCATTTTTAAGGGAAAATAATCATGTTTTAAAAAAAATTAAAAATCATAACCATTATTCCACAAAGCATTTTAGCTATTGGTATTAGGCAGCTCGATAGTTTAAGAAAATTTGTGTAATTGCCGAGCAATGATCACTATATTCAAATTTTAGAAAATATGATTATTTTTTAAATTGTTAATGACATAATTTTGTTGGCAAAAATGTTAATGAGATGATTGTTTGTTAAATGGTAATTGGGCGTCGGCCTCATACCCAACCAAGACGCGGTGAGAAAAAATCTGGAGACGCGGGTATCGCTCCCAGTAACTCTAGTTTGCTAAGCGAACGCTCTACCATGTCGGCTACGACCCTACCCATTCCTCCCCAACCCCCAATATCATTTCTTATTATAACCTAGATATGGAATTCACTCATCTTTAATCATCTCATACTGTAAGGAAGTTTGTCAAAAGTACGAATATTGTTGATGGATTTCCGTAATCCATCAATAGAATAATAAATATATATATATATATATATATATATATTTGCATATAAGGTAAAACATACTTTATACACCCCAATATCAATTAAAAAAAAATTAAAAGGATAGATCACCCATGAATCAAATTATAAATAAAGACATAATAAAATAATGTATACGTTATTAAAATAAAAAATAAGGAAAGATTTTATTTTTATAAAAAAAAATACTTATTTTTTTATATATATCATATGTTTCCTATTTTCTAAATCCTAATTTATCTTTTCAATTCCTAGTTTGATTCAATAGGAGCCATAATTCAATCTTTCAAGCTATCATTAGATTCTCCAATATACAAAAAATTGTCTTTTCTTTGACTGATCGAGGAAGGAGTTTGGGATTGGATTATTTGATACCCATTGATTATAGAAGGACGACGAGATGGAAGAAAAGCAATAAAACTTGTGATGGCCTCCTGAAGAATCAGGCAAACATAAATATATCTATTTCATGCAAACTCAGTCTTCTTCCCTTTGCAATTGAAATGGTTAACACGATTTGGTTTTGTGGATAAAAGTAGAAATCAATACTACTTGCAATTGACATGGGATCTCCCTTGCCAATAAACAATAGTTTTTTTTTTCTTTTTAGCTTGCAGAGATTAAAAAAATGTGTAAAAAACAAATTTTAATATGCGAAAAAGAGAGAATTTGGTTTTGTGGATGAAGCAGCCATTGATACTCAGTTGACATAGGATTTCCTTTACCCATTGGTGATGGTTTTATCTGTTTATTTATTTCTCGGTTGGAGAGATAGGTTTCTATGAAAAGGAATGTTAATAGAAGGAGCAAAGAGGCGTTGTCAAGTACAATCTGAATTTGTGTTCGATTAGGTCTCAGTTTTCACAAATTCGTCTTATTAAATAAAATATTAATACTATATTTAATTAAAATTTAATAATATATATATATATGTTATTTATAAGGGTGTACAGGGTACAATTTAAAATTTAAGACCAATGGTTTTTTTTTTTTTGAGAAATAGGGTGTGTAGAATGTATTTGGAGATTCATATAGCTCCACCATCCTTGTATAGCATTATAAAGAAGGGTTAGACTATTAGATCATATTTGGTACGCAACATTATATAACATTATTTTATTACATTGTATTAAATTGTTCAATCCATGCTTTTGTTGTAATTTTATGTAGTATTAATTTATACAGAGTACAACTCTGAGATGGATACATATTTTATTAAGTTATAGAGTAATGCTACTCATACAAACTACTTCTACAAACTCACCTATACAAACTGACGTGGCATGATGTGATTTGATAAATAAATGCAGTGATTTGATAAATATATATTAATAATAAATGACATTAATTAATATGGGTGATGTGGCAATCATAGAAGGATGCCACATCAGTTTGTATATATGAGTTTGTATAAATAGTTTGTATGAGTAGCATTACTGTAAGTCATATAGAGTTAATACATAGCACTAGCATTATATTGTATAGAACTAATTTTTTTTAAAAAAATTAATTCGTTATAAAATTACTATTATATTATTATTACTATTAAATATTTAAAAATCATTTATATATATATATTTATAATTTTAACATTGTTTTTAAAATACAAAAACTTTAATTGGAGGACTGGTCAAACGACACTAAATTTGGCACCCAGGATTTTTTTTTTTTTGGTGACTTAACTTTTTTGAAGAAAACTAATCCTACATTCATTCATAACTTTTGATCTACAACAATCCAATGGTTGTAAAAGAGAAATTAAAAGAAATGTACCAACTCAAAAACTTTCTAACCATAAGATTGTAGTGAATTAATGGTTATGGATGAGATAAGAATTTAAGTGAAAAAAAAAAATTAAGTTACATTCATGCATAAAAGTTGAATACTACAACCTAGTGCTTGTGAAAGAGAAGTTGAAAGATAGCTATCAACTCACCAAATTTTATAACCATTATTGAAGTATAGTATATCAATGGTTATAGATGAGTTTATAAATTTAAGTAAAATTAAAAAAAAAAGTTAATAATAGTCTTACCGCACTATGTAGTGTTTCATTGAAACAGAGGATTTAATTCACTTTTGTGAATTTTGCCATATTTTAGAATATATAGGGCAAATGTCATTCATGACCCTATATTCTATGCTTAAAATCAAACACAAGTCTGATACAAATTTATTGACTTTGTATACGGGCTTCGTAAGTGTAGTATTATTGATTACTTATTTATCTATCAATGTTTTAAATTCAAAATATCTTAAAGATTTCTTTCATGATAGTGCATATTATTCAACAATCAAATGATCTTTCCTTATCCAACAAAGCAAAGGTTTAAGATTCAAGCCAAAAGAAAAATTGAGAATTAACTTAGGCAAAGAGTAGATCTCAGCCGAGTGAGTCATTTTGAGAGCTATAGCTAATATGTTTTGGGGATCTTGTCTTATGTAACAACTAGATCAACGATGAGTGATCGATTAGGTTATAAGGTATAACAGGTATGAGTTATGACTAATTAATTGGTTTAGTTTTTTTTTTCCTACTTTTCATATTTTTGTTTTATATAATGAATTTGAACAACAATTCACTGCTCATTCTCCTATTTTTTGAAACCTCATGGTTGTGTTTGATTTTAAGCATAGAATATAGGGTCATGAATGACATTTGCCATATATATTTTAAAATATGACAAAATTCACAAAAGTGAATTAAATCTTCTCTGTTAGTGATAAGTGTCTATTTATATATCATTTTCATATCAATTCGTCCATGTTTCTTTGCTATATTCCTTGGTATTTTTATGTTTTTGTGTGGTTTTGATGTTTGTAGGAGTTTTGGAGCAACTTGCACAAAAATGGAGTAAAACCCTTCATTTTCACCTCTGCTAGTCAACCATCTTCTCGGATTTAATTGTATTGATATACAATGAACCCGATGACATATCATATACCGTTGAAAAGCTCTCGAAGTCTACTTTTTGGAGAAATTTACGGTTTATGAATCCATTCAGTGTACCGAAAGTTGTAATCAAAACAGTGTGAGAAGTGTAGAAATGTAATTCCACACATCACTGTAGCATGTATAATACGGGACACTGTAGCACGTTACTGTAGCAGAGTATTTAAACACATTTTAGGGTTTTATTTTCATAACTTGAAGAGGGGAAAACGTGGGAGGAGGCTGCATTTCTGGATTTCTCTCATCCCTTGGAGTTCTTGAAGGAGAAAGAAGATTTTGAAAGAGGAGGAACTACAATTCCAAGAAGATTCATCTACAAAGAAGATTTTCAAAGAATTTGCTAAGTTCTTTCTTTCCTTTTCAATTCTGGAATTTCTCTGTATTGTATTTGTTATTCTGATTGAATATGTGTAACTAAATCTGAATTGGTTGAGGATGATTTCAAAGCCCTTGATATGGATTTTGTGAGTTGATTGTATAAGAAATTGTTATCCAATTCTCTAATTGAAGTTGCTTGTATTTTCCCATATCTAATGCTTATGATTGCTTACTGATTGTATTTGGAATGGCCAACTGAATATAATCTGTTGTTGTCTATTGCTAGATTAGAAATCTTGATCCGTAAGTGTCATGAATTTCCAATCATTAGTAGCAAAATTGTGATCAGAGATTGCAATTGGAAAATACAACCTAGGTTAAATAATCCGAACTTGTGTGATTATTGCTTAGATCAACCTATCTTTCTCATCGTAATGATTCCATTGAATTAAACTTAGAGAGCTTGTTCTAGGTTGTTTAATGGATAGAGATTAAATAAAGAGCTTGTTTTATTTAACAACAAAGTAAGGAAAGGTTGGGATAACAGAGCTTGTTGTTATCTACGGTTGATAACTTCAATGCTGTAATTGGATTACAATTCTATGTTAATTCACAAATTCATATCTTGTGGCAGAGAATGAACTCTTAACCAAGTGTCTCCCATTGATTTTTCATTCAAATTTACTTTCTGTTTTGTTATTCTTTACTTGCATTCTTCTTTCATTTAGTAAAGCATTCAACAAAAATCCCCCCTGTTTAGTTTATTGTTGCTGGAAATAACAAATTCAATTAGAATCAATCCTCGCGGGAACGATATCTTACTTATCACTTTATTACTTGTGCGACTAGTATACTTGCTAGTTTCGAACGCATCAAGTTGTTGGCGCCATTGCCGGGGATTGATTTTCTAATCGATTTGTTATTTTGTTTTCATTGTTGATTCATATTTTCTTTGTTTTTATTTTCTGATTGTTTGTGTTTAGACAACATGGCAGTAAACTTCTATCAATTCAGTAGCGGATTTGAGCCAAAAGTACAATGGAGAGTAAATGAGGTAAGCACTCCGAACATTGAACAACAACTTTCTGAGCTAACCTCTCTTATGGAAAACATGGCTGTAGGAGATATACAAAAATATTATGAATGTGGGATATATTCTACGATGGAGCATCCAATCGATATGTATCCAACTTTACAAGAAGAATATATGGAACAAGCCAATGCCATGGGTGGATTTCCAGGACAAACGAGGCAATGGTATGATCCTTTCTCTAGCATTTACAATGCTGGATGGGAAGATCAACATAATTTCAGTTACTGGAATCATCAATCAATCACTCCAAATGTGATACCAAATCGGCCACAAGGTTTCAATCAACCTAGAGTGCAGCAACCTTTTCAAATGCACCCACCACCAATGCCACATCCAGCACTGCAACCAGCTTCACAAAATTCAGGTATGTCTCTCCAGGACATTGTTAATGCACTTGCCACTAACACAATGCAATTCCAGCAGGAAACTGGGGCAAGTATCCAAAATCTGGCAAATCAAATAGGACAATTGGCCACTAGCATGAGCAAATTCGAGGGCCAAGGCTCAGAAGAATTATCTTGTCAAACGATGATCAATCCAAGAGAGAATTCTTGTGCGATAACTTTGCAAAATGAAGAGCAATTAGATGTCCTGCCAAAGAAATCACAAACTAATGAAGGAGATGACACCACTTCCACCATGAACAAAACACTGACTTCTCAGGTAAATCCTATAACTCCCATTCATTCATATGTTTCTCCTCCACTTTTTCCTAGTAGATTTGCAAAATCGAAGGAGGAACAAGAACAAGAAATCCTGAAAACTTCTCACAAAATCGAGGTAAATATACCACTTCTGGATGCTATCGAGCAAGTACCTTGTTGTACAAAATTTCTCAAGGAGTTATGCACCAACAAGAGAAAGTTGAAGGGAAATGAGAAAGTAAGTGTGGGGGAAAATGTTTCAGCTGTATTGCAAAGAAAAATTCCTCCGAAATGCAACAATCCAGGTACGATCACATTCCATGCACAATTGGTAAAACCAAGTTTGAAAGAGCTATGTTAGATTTAGAAGCATCTATTAATGTCATGCCATATTCTATTTATGCTTCTTTAAATCTTGGACCTTTTGCGAAAACTGGTATTACCATTCAACTTGCTGATCATTTTAATGCATATGCCAAAAGAGTTGTGGAAGATGTGCTTATGCAGGTGAATCAATTGGTTTTCCCAGCAAACTTCTATGTCGTTGAAGTAGAGGATGAGACATCTCCTAATCCAACTCCGATTCTTTTAGGGAGACCATTCTCGAAAACTGTTAGAACCAAGATTGATGTTCATGATGGCACTCTCGTCATAGAGTTTGATGGCAAAATGATCCGTTTCAATATTTTCGAGTCAATGAGGTACCCTAGTGACTTGCATTCTGTTTTTGCAGTTGACATTATTGATTCTTTGCCACAATAATGTTTTGAGTTAACTCGCAAGGATGGATTGGAAATGGCTATTAATGAGCTCATAGGGACAATAAATTCCAAAGAACCAAGAAGGTTGATACAAATGTCCAAAGAAATGGAGGAAGCTATGGCATGCTTATATAAGACCATAGCCATAACTACAAATAGGTATGATGTTTCATGCATTCAATTTCCTTTATCTAATATGAAACTTCTCTCTTCTATGATGAAGGCCAATACCGTGGAGCTTAAGTCACTTCCAGATCATTTGAATCATGGATTCTTGGGTGAGAATGGTACTTTGTCAATTACAATGAAAATGGGCCTTCCACGAATACAAGAAGAGAAACTCGTCCGAATACTTACAGATCACAAAATAGCTATTGAGTGGACAATTGTTGAAATCCAAGGCCCATCCATATGCATTGACCGTATCGTGTTAGAAGAGGGATCCAAGCCCATTAGAGAAGTACAACAGAAATTGGATCCTCCCATGATGGAACCAACGTCGGGCTGAGGACTTTAAACCAAGCGCTTATTGGGAGGCAACCCAATGTTTTTGAAAAATAAATAAAAGAAAAGAAAAGAAAAATAAAATAAGGTAATAATGATCGATTTTTGTGTCTCGGGGAGATTCCTTTCGTAGGCCATCAAATTGATCAGGTTTTATCTCTCTTTGACATCTGTCTTATTTGTTTTTATTTGTTTTTACTTGTTTTTTACTTTTGTTTGTTATTGTGTTTTTATCTCTTTTATGTGTCTTTAGTTTCGTTTCTGCTCTTTTCTTTTCCTTTCTTTTGTTCAATTTAATTACTCTGTGCTTTGAGCTCATTTGTGCAGCAGCTTGTGGAAACATCCAAACGGAAGTTGAAGTCATTCACCAAAGGTTTGAAACGTGCATATCTTGGAGAAAAACAAACTCAATCGCATTATCGGTAATAGCTCTCCTTTTCTGCTCTTCAATGGATGCCGATATCTTTGTGTCAAACCTTCGTAAATATTTCCCTTCACTTCCTCAAAATGCTATGTATAAAATTTATAAAGTGCGGATGACTAGACTTTGGGCGTTGATGCTCCAAAATGTGCCTGCGGATATCCGATGGCTTATCGAAGCTAAGGTAAGATTGTCCGGTGAGCCGGACATTAATCTCGCAAAATACATACCTAGTCTAGGAAAGAGCTACTACTCCAAGAGGCGAAGAGCGAAAAGGTTACAAGTATGTTATAAATGTGCTAGATGGAATTGTAACCAGACTTGTCGTTCATTAGGTTTTGCGTCCAGGAATAGAGAAGATAAACTTTCATTTATTAAGAATGGTTTGAGTAATTAGTCGCTGGATAATGTTTTGTTAACTCTCGAGTCACATTCTTGTTGACTTGTTCAGCGTGAATTGCTTAATCTATGGACACAATTTCGTGATGAATTGCAGTGTTATAGTCTAGGGAATCTGACTAAAAACGACCCTGTTTGCCAGTTTATAAGAAAGCTGGATGGGAAGCAAATCCCCGACTCATAGAAGGCGTTTCAGCCGTTACTGGACGTAAAACCAGAGGAAGATGTGATCCACAATCACAACTACTTGTATATTTGAATGTGTGTTGTTGTTGTAGAATTTTTTTTCTTGTTTCGTTTGATCTGATTATCAATGTTGTTTTTGTGTTGGTGTTGTTTGTTGATTTTGTTTGTTTTAATTTCAAGTTTTCTTTTTGACAAACCATATGACTACCCTATGGCATAAGTACTCGTGGGAGACAAGTGTGGATGTTTTGTCAACCTCCACCGAAAGTGTATCTCTATTTTTTATGCTTCATGTGGGAGACAAGTGTGGGGGTTTTGTCAACCCCCGCCGAAAGTGTATCTCCATTTTTCATGCTTCACGTGGGAGACAATTGTGTAGGTTTTGTCAAACCTCGCCGAAAGCATATCTCATTTTTTCAAATCTTGGGGCGATAAATCTGCATCGTGCAACCCCTACCGAAAGTATGTCCCCATGTGTCAAAATTTGAGAGTTTTATGGGTGTATATATACATTCTGCATATTTTTATATGTCACTCCATAACCTGTCTTGCAATTGAAAAGCATAATATCTAACGTGTCTTACACAAGATTAGAGCACTTGTAGAAATGGAGAAAACACCAATTCGGCGATTCCGCAATATATGCGTATTTTGCGGATCGCAATTTGGTAAAGATGGAGAGTTTACCACAGCAGCTCTTGATCTTGTTAGGACATTAGCTGCGAGGGGTATTAATTTGATTTATGGAGGGGGTAGTCTTGGGTTAATGGGGTGTGTGTCGACATCTGCATCCCTAGGAGGGAGTAAAGTTCTCGGCATTATCCCTAAACCATTAGCTGTACGAGATATCGTAAGGCAACTCCGGATTGTGGGGTCAAGATTAGGGCGACGAGATTTAACTAGTTGAAAAGAGAAAAAGCGATGGGGGGATGCGGTGTAAAAGGGGGAAGCGGATTTGCGGTTAAAAGCATAGGAACAATGACGTTATTGTGATAACAATGAAAATTATCTGCTCTGATGTCATAGCCTTATAAGCTCTTGCGGTGTTATGGTACATTAAAGGAGATATTTCAAATCACCTCTTGGGCACAGCTAAACATCCATCGAAAACCCATTGGTTTGTTAAATGTCAATCATTTTTTTGATGGTTTGTTGTCTTTTCTTGATCAAGCAGTAGAAAAAAACTTCATCTCACAGTCGGCGAGGCAAATCCTGGTTTCAGCTTCAACTGCAGGGGAGTTAATTGACAAATTACAAGCATTCGTCTATTCGCCTGATCCAACAATATCTCGGATAGATTGGTTTGGAGAAGGCAATAAGAGGCGTAAACTGGATTTAACGCTTCATCTGTAATCTCTATCAGCTGGTTTGCTTTGTTTTTATTTGCTTTCTTTTTATTGTGTTTATTTGAGTTTTTTTTAGGTTGTTTCTTTTGTCCCAGGTAATATTTTCTAATCTTGGCTTTTAGAGTGATGGCTTAAAAAGTTGAAGTTCTCTTGAAACGCATTCTGGATTTCTTTAATCCATAATGGCTGAATAAGGAGGCTAACTTCTAAACTTTTTAAACCCATTCGAACTGACTTGTTTGTGTTTGCTGATTTGTTGGACTTTATTATTTTCTGAGTAAGTTTAGTTATATGTAATTTCGAGTTGTTGTGTGTTTTTGTCTTTATCAGTTTCGATTCGAAAAAAAAAACATTGTTGAAAACCCTGAGAATGGCATAAAAAAAAAAAAAAAAACAAAAAAGAAATAATGGGGTTTTCTTAACTCTTGAAACGCATTCTCTCTCAATAAATCTATAGTTTGTTTATTTCATGTTGTTTGAAGTGTCTTGTTTCTTGTTTGTTCTTTCATAATAAAGGTATATAGGCTGGAAACCTTAAGTCTGCGGGCTACTGGTCCTAATGATTGTTGAAATATACACTCTTGACTCAGGTGTAACAACGCCACGTACCTCTTTTCTTGCATTTTGTGGGTCGATGATAAGATAATGATTGAGTTAAGAATAACTCTTGGAAAATGATAAATGATGCATGGATCTGTGTGCTTGAAATGTTTATTGGTTTTCGCTTTGCTTTTGATTCCTTGCACAACATTGAGCACTGAGCTATTATCACTGAGTTATTTGTTCACTTAGAGAAAGTTTATGTACTTTAAATGTTTCTTCAGATTTCAATGAATTCTAGAACTTGCTTGATGGTCACTCAAGGCGAAATCCTAGGCTGTGCAACATTGGGGAAATGATTTAGGCCATCTTTGGACCGTTTGAGCCTTAATAGCCAACCTTGACAGAAATTGATCCCTAGTTAACCCTTTGAGCCTCTGTAAGCCTTTTTCTTTGTTAACTCACTAAAAGATTTCCTAACCTAAAATGAATTTGTTCCAAACAGTTTATCCCTTACCTATGAGCATGTCGATCATTCACAATTAAATTCTGAGCTATGTTCTGGTTTTGGGAAGTTAGAGAGGTTGGGATGTGTTATGAGCAATGCAAGTGAGTTCTATTATGTTTGTAAAAAAAAAAAAAAAAAAAAAAGCCAATCTGTACTTATCGTCCACGTACTTACACATTGAGGACAATGTATTGTTTAAGTGTGGGGGAGGGGAAGTGTAAAAAAAAAAAAAGAAGAAAAAAAGAGAAAAAAAGAAGAAGAATAAGAGATTTATACCCTTAAGTGTTCTTAAAAAGAATGAAACAACAAAGTATGGGGGTGTAGTTTTCTTTTGTTTTCTACAAAAAAAAAAAAAAAGATTGAGTGTTCTAAATAAGTTTGGGGGAGTAACCTGGTGAATTGAAATGAAGTTTTGTTATAGGGTTGAGCTCTACATAGTCTTGAATGATTTATGTGTTTGTGGGTGATTTGAGCCAAATTATTATCCTTTATCATACCTTCACCAAAGCCAAACGTTACAAACTTAATAAAGTCCTACTTGATCCTTGGTGTTGTGCATGTCTACATTAGTGGAGAGTGACTTTAAAAGCAAGCCTATGGAGTTCATTTATACACACATCTTCAATATTAAATATGATTCATTTTTATGCATAAACTCATCGGGGTTACAAGTGATTAGGTGAGAATGGCTCTACACACACACACTTGAGGAATTGAAGTGAAGCGAAACTAATCTTTGAGATAAAAGTCTTGATCAAGTGCATTATTTTGAAGTTTTCCTTGGGTTATAATTAAGTACAATCTTTGAGGCCTATTTGCAAGTTGAAGCATTTGTGTGTGTTTTAATTTTTCTTTGATTCTGTTTTAGTTTAGCTTTGTTTCGTATCATTTTAGTTGCTCGAGGACTAGCAAAGTCTAAATGTGGGGGAATTTGATAGGTGTCTATTTATGTATTACTTTTATATCAATTCGTCCATGTTTCTTTGCTATATTCCTTGGTATTTTTATGTTTTTGTGTGGTTTTGATGTTTGTAGGAGTTTTGGAGCAACTTGCACAAAAATTGAGTAAAACCCTTCATTTTCACCTCTGCTAGTCAACCATCTTCTCGGATTTAATGTATTGATATACAATGAACCCGATGACATATCATATACCGTTAAAAAGCTCTCGAAGTCTACTTTTTGGAGAAATTTACGGTTTATGAATCCATTCAGTGTACCGAAAGTTGTAATCAAAACAGTGTGAGAAGTGTAGAAATATAATTCCACACATCACTGTAGCATGTATAATACGGACACTGTAACACGTTACTGTAGCAGAGTATTTAAACACATTTTAGGGTTTTATTTTCATAACTTGAAGAGGGGAGAACGTGGTGGAGGCTTCAGCTCTGGAATTTTTTCATCTCTTGGAGTTCTTGAAGGAGAAAGGAAGCTTGGAAAGAGGAAGAACTACAATCCAAAGAGAATTACATCAAATTTGCTAAGTTTTTCCCTTCCCTTTCATTTTTCTGGAATGTCTCCATGTTGTATTGTATTTACCACGTTCTTAAACATGTGTAACTGAATCTGAATTGGTTGAGGGTGATTTCAAAGCCCCTGATATGGTTTTTGTAAGTTGATTGTGTAAGGAATTGTTATCTAATTCTCTAATTGAAGTTGTGTGCATTTTCCTATATCTAATGCTTATGATTGCTTGCTGATTGTATTTGGGTGGCCAACTGAATATAATCTGGATATTGTCTATTGCTAGATTAGAAATCTTGATCCGTAATTGTCATGAATTTCGAATCGTTAGTAGCAAAATTGTGATCAGAGATTGCAATTGGAAAATACAACCTAGGTTAAATAATCCGAACCTGTGTGATTATTGCTTAGATCAACCTATCTTTCTTATCGTAATGCTTCCATTGAATTAAACTCAGAGAGCTTGTTCTAGTTGTTTAATGGATAGAGATTAAATAAAGAGCTTGTTTTATTTAACAACAAAGTAAGGAAAGATTGGGGTAATAGAGCTTGTTATTATCTACGGTTGATAACTTCAATGCTGTAATTAGATGACAATTCTACAATTAATTCGCAAATCCATATCTTGTGGTATAGAAGGATCCCTTAACCAGCTTTCTCCCATTGATTTTTCATTCAAATTTACTTTCTGTTTTGTTATTCTTTACTTGCATTCTTATTTCATTTAGTAAAGCATTCAACAAAAATCCCCCCCTGTTTAGTTAATTGGTGCTGGAAATAACAAATTCAATTAGAATCAATCCTCGTGGGAACGATATCTTACTCATCACTTTATTACTTGTGCGACTAGTATACTTGCTAGTTTCGAACGCATCACTATACATCTCACACTGTTTTGATTACAACTTTTGGTACACTGAATGGATTTATAAACCGTAAATTTCTCCAGAAAATAGACTTCGAGAGCTTTCCAACGGTATATAACATGTCATCGGGTTCATTATATATCAATACAATTAAATCCGAGAATATCACTGACTAGCTGATGCGTTCGAAACTAGCAAGTATACTAGTCGTACAAGTAATAAAGTGATGAGTAAGATATCGTTCCCACGAGGATTGATTCTAATTGAATTTGTTATTCGAAAGCGAAAACAGAATAAATGGGGGTTTTGTTGATTGATTAACTAAACTCAAATCGAAAGCAAATGAAGAATAATACAATGCAAAGTTAAATCAATTGAGAGATAAACAATGAAAGAAATCTGGTTAAGGGATTATTCTCTACCACAAGATATGGATTTGCGAATTAATCACAGAATTGTCATCCAATTACACCATTGAAATTATCAACCGTAGATAACAACAAGCTCTGTTATCCCAATCTTTCCTTACTTTGTTGTTAAATACAACAGGCTCTTTATTTAATCTCTATCCATTAAACAACCTAGAACAAGCTCTCTAAATTTAATTCAATGGATGCATTACGATAAGAAAGATAGGTTGATCTAAGCAATAAACACACAAGCTCGGATTATTAACTTAGGTTGTATTCTCCAATTGCAATCTCTGATCACAATTTTGCTACTAAGGATTAGAAATTCAAGACAATTACGGATCAAGATTTCTAGTCTAGCAATAAACAATATCCAGATTATATTTAGTTGGCCACCCAAATACAATCCAGCAAGCAATCATAAGCATTAAACATGGGAAAATACAAGCAACTTCAATTAGAGAATTGGATAACGACTTCTTGCACAATCAACTTACAAAAACCATATCAGGGGCTTTGAAATCACCCTCAACCAATTCAGATTCAGTTACACATGTTTTAGAACGTGGTAAATTCAATACAACATGGAGACATTCCAGAAAATGAAAGGGAAGGGAAAAACTTAGCAAATTTGATGTAATTCT
>SNVD02005294.1:0-22423 GCA_013180625.2 Boswellia sacra
AACCATGTTTTCAAACTCAAAAAGCACTTTATGGCTTGAAATAAGCTCAAAGAGCATGGTATGATAGATTGAGCAAATTTCTCATTGATAATGGTTTCGAAATGAAAAAAGTTGATACTACTCTTTTTGTTAAAACAAAAAAATGATGATTTATTAATTGTTCAAATCTATGTTGATGATATTATATTTGGTGCTACTAATATTTCTATGTGTGAAGAATTTTCCAAGTGTATTCAACAAGAATTTGAAATGAGCTTAATGGGAGAATTAAATTTCTTCCTTGGACTTCAAATCAAGCAATCAATAGATAGGATCTTCATTAATCAAGCTAAATACACAAGAGATCTTCTCAAGAAGTTTGGCCTGGATAATTCAAGGACATATAACACACCTATGGGTACATTAACCAAGCTTGACAAAGATGAGAAAGGAAAAGATGTTGAGGTAACCAAATATCGAGGTATGATTGGCTCTCTTTTGTATTTAACTGCTAGTAGACCTGATATTATGTTTAGTGTGTGTATGAGTGCTAGATTTCAATCTTGTCCAAAAGAATCTCACCTTAAGGCTGTCAAAAGGATATTTAGATATCTTCTTGGAACCATAAATCTAGGTCTTTGGTATCCTAAGTGTGATAATTTTGATCTAATTAGTTATTCCGATGCGGACTTTGCTGGAAGTCTTCTTGATAGAGAGAGCACTAGTGGCTCTTGCCATTTTCTAGGACATGCATTAGTATCATGGTTTAGTAGAAAACAAAATTCTGTTGCATTATCAACCGCGGAAGCCGAGTATATTGCAGTAGAAAGTTGTTGTGCACAAGCTCTTTGGATGAAACAAATTTTAAAAGATTATGGTGTGTTATTTGATCACATTCTCATCAAATGTGATAATACAAGTGCCATTAACATTTCAAAAAATCCCATACAACACTCTAGGACTAAGCATATATAGATTAGACACCATTTTATTAGAGATCATGTGCAAAAAGGTAATATTTCTTTAGAATTTGTTCCCACCGAAAAACAATTAGCTGATATATTTATAAACCTCTTAGTCAAGATAGATTTTGCATAATTAGAAGAGAATTAGGCATGTTGGATATATCTTAATTTTTCTTTTATTTGATAATCGTTGAATGGTAACATATGTTAAGGGGGAGAATATATTTAGGGGGAGTAATTAATTTGATTACATCTTTTTGAGATACCGAAAGGGGGAGACAATGGTTGGAGTTTCTTGTATTTATACAGAATTGCTCTCTTTTTGGTTTATTCTTGATTCATTTTCATTCTTGATTGTTAGATTTATTTTAAAGCAATCAATGGTTTGTCCATCCTCCAAAAGGGGGAGATTGTTAGCCCTAAGGCTACATGATAATTTTGAAGATAACGATACACATTGATTAATTGAGATTTACTAACATGTTTATTTATGTGCAAGAGTAAGATCATTGAAATAATTTTAAAATCAAGAAGAGGCTTATTAAAATGAAGTGTTGAAGCTAGGAGAAGACTACATGTTAAAGGCATCAAAGTTTTAATTACAAGTTTTGATTCAAGGAATATGACACATGAGCAATGTTCAATCAATTGGTCATATATTTCTCCACAAATGTTCAAATAATGTGATTCTTGAGCCTTTGGAAAGCTTACTCAATTTATAACATTTCATATGTTTTAAAGAAATTCACATTTTAAGTGTAAGATCGTCCAAATCATCATGCAAGTTGAAAGACAAATGGAAGCAGCTGACATGAGCACCGAATACTCTTTTGGACATATCTTGAGCTAGAAAAATCAAAATGACTTTATTCTTGCGGCATTAGAAAGATGACTTAATGGGGCACATTTCATATGTTTTGAAGAAATTCAAATTTCAAATGGAAGGCCGACATAATTGGCATGCAATTCGGTGGACTGACACAGAGAAGAAAAATCAACTCACATAAGCACCGATGGTGTTTTGGCCATATCTTAAGATAGAGATATCCAATTGCTTTGATTCTTAATGTTTTGGAAAGCTTATTCAAATATGAAGATCTTTTATGTTTTGAAGAAAGTCAAATTTCAAATGAAAGGCTGACAGAATTATCATTCAAGTTAGGTGGACTGACACATGGAAGAAAAATCAAGTCACATGAGCACCGAATGGTGTTTTGGCCATATCTTGAGCTACAGATATCCAAATGACTTGGTTCTTGATGCGTTGGAAAGCTTATTCAAATGGGCAGATCTTTTATGTTTTACAGATTTTCAAATTTCAAACGGAACATTGACAAAAATGGCAGACAAGATTACGGTTTTTATGGTGGCAGAAAATTTGGAGATGGTGTCTTCACTTGATTAAGTTCATCTCATTTGCCTATAAAAGGAGCCATTCTCCCATGCATTCAACAAGAGCAAGAGAAGCATCCATCAAGCCACAAATAAGGGAAATATAATTTTTAGAGAGCTTTTATATTTTTTATCTACTCTTTGAGGAGAGTTGTATTTTGTTATAAACAATTATCTTTGTTCTTGTATTGTGGTGAGAGTGAGATCTTCTTGTAAAGGATAAAAGTTATCCTTGAGAGAACTCTTTCCTTGGTGAGTTTGGTTCATCAAGAAGAACTCTTGGTGTGGTGTTATCAAGAGTTGAAGGAAAAAAGTCTTGGTGAAGTTGTTCATCAAGTAAGTTGTAAAGTATTCTACAACTTAGTGGAAAGCCTATCTTGTGGAGGGGCTAGGAGCCCGTGGACGTAGGCAAGGTTTGCCGAACCACGTAAATTGAGTTTGCACTCTCTCTATCCCTATACTCTTTACATTTACTTGCACTTGAGATTATTTATTATTGCTATTCTCTTGATTTGCATCTTAGATAACTTCTATTTTCATCTTCTTCATTTCTATTCTCAAAAGAAAAAGTGAAATAATTTTTATCTTTCAAGAAAAGTTTTATAAATTCGTTTTGATAAATAAAACCCAATTCACCCCCCCTCTTGGGTTGTCATACCTGGGTCAACAAGTTGGTCGTGTGAAGGTTAGTAATACAACCAATTTGACAAACTCTCTAGTACTTTACAGTGCTCAGACTTAAGAAAATGAGAAGAACACAAGGGTAGGTTTCCAAGGTGATGCAGTATGTGTAACCTTTTATTGTTTTTTAGTCTTTTTCTTGAAAGTTTAATATTTTTTCTCTACACTAGTCCCCCTAGTTACAAGTTCGAGCGGTCAAAAAGATCTGAGCAGTTGTAATCATACTTGTTTGGTGTTCTAAGAAGCAAAAAATATTACCTCCCTCTACACTAGTCCCCCTAGTTACAAGTTTGAGCAGTCAAAAAGATCTAAGCAGTTGTAATCATACTTGTTTGGTGTTCTAAGAAGCAAAAAATATTACCTCCCTCTACACTAGTCCCCCTAGTTACAAGTCTGAGAGCTGATCAAAGAGTTGTGACTGCAAAGAAGTGTTGTAATAGCCAAGGAGAGGAATTATGTTTTGTTTGAGGAAGTAAAGATGTTAGAAAAGGATAAAACTTGAAGATCTGGTAAGTCATTTCAAGGAGCAATGATGCCTAGTTGTCATGAAATTGCGTTGACATGTCTGACTAAGGTAGAGACAAGCTTTATCTAATTGAACTGATGTGCGTAGATTACGATGTTGACCATGGATCAGCTACGGTTTCTAGCATGTCATTTTGTGGTTTGCTATTGATGAGACTTGCATTAATAGCAGCAAGTAGGCGTAGAAAGGCAGGGTAATATGCTGGTTACATGAGTCCCAACTGATGCCATTTTCTAGGAAGAGCAAGAGATCGAGACATATGGCACTCAAGAGCGATTAGGGTGTATTAGGAAGTTTGGAAAACTTCCCCTTATTCTTGTCTCTTTTCCCACATCCTTTAGGTTTCCTCTTACAAAAGAAAAAATGGTTTCTTCAATGCTTTATAATCTCTGCTTAACAAAAACTAACCTTAACATTTACTCTAGTTATGAGATTTTGAGAAAGGCGTATCAGAACTCGTTGAGATGAGCACTAGTGCGAGAAGTTTACAAGTTGTGCACGTAGCAAGGATGATTGTGAGAAACAAGCTTTTCCATTTCTGTTTAAGGTAAGATCTTTGGTCCAGTTTTTCTTTCATTTGCGCATGTAGATGTAAAACTTAAGAAGCTATTGTGAGGTGCACCCTTTACTATTTCTATTGTTATGTTTGTGACTATAACTTTATTGGTCGCTACTTTTGGGGAATCGTATTGATATGCTTGTGCATCCAAATAGTTGGGTTTACCATGAGTTATCATAAAAATAAGGTGTACGACATATTTTTGGAGTATTATAAGTGATAAGGTGAGTGCTTTAAACTGTGTATGTCTTTTTGTTCTGAGTTGTTGTTTGCCTGATTGGTTATAGTGTTTGAATTAAAAACTAGTATGTTGTTTTATGCATTTGGTTTATGTAAGTAATGTAGTACAGGTGATGTTTCACTAGCGGAGTAGTTAATCCCAAAGTATTTTTGCTAGAAAGTAATATCCTTTAGGTCTTATAGATGGTAAATGGAAGGGTCAAGTAGATAATCAGAGCTTTACTGTATGAACATGCACTCCCTTTTTTGTTCGAAAAGTCGAGTTTCAGCATATTAGATGGCGATTTTGTCAATGTGGAGCCATTGAATTTGATTCCTCTGCAGAGACTATTTCCTGAAAATTAGGTTGATAACAATCCAACAAGGATGGCAAACAACATACCTAAAAGGAAAGGAGAAATGTCGTGGAGGAAGAAGTAATAATGCTATCCTCTGATACATTTGAGAGGAGAATCATATTGGAACGTACGTAGAAGTTCTTGAATTACAATTTGCTTGCTGTAGATGCGTAGGCTTGTAGATTTTCACCGTTGCTAATACTGTGGCCTTTGTTAATTTTAGGCTAAGAAAGATTAGCAGGATCTTGTCCTAACTAACTATGACCAGAAACACTAGGTCATTTGCGAGGAAAGTTGCTGATGAAAAGCGTCTAGTAGCAAACAATCATCTAGAAAAAAAGGAAAGGGGCCCATTTCTGTGAGAGATGTAAGGGACCCCAAGTTTTTAGGGTTTTCCATAAACAAATGTCCTTCTAAAATTTCAGTAGAAAGGGTTGAAAATTTAGGGCAAGTTACAAATTTTCGAGCAGTGCCCATTTAGGGCCTTTGGTGGTGGTACCTATCTACCTAGGCCTAGGAGTAATAAAACCATCTTTCATAGTCCATTTTCCCAATAAGAGTCAGGTTACCTCTACAACCCTTATTTGTCGAGTATCTATGAACTTTTAAACTAGCTGTTAGGCAAATGTTTCCCAATGGTTGGAGGATTATGATAGGGTTACAATTGTTATCGAGGAAAAATTTTCACGAAGATATTACGATAAAAGAAATTGACTTGATGTATAACTTGAATGCTGCCCTACAACGTATTGGTTGGTACTATTTGAATCAGCGAACCTTCATCACAAATGGGGATAAAGTATAGTACCACGTAATTAGAGTGAAGTTGAACAATGTTATATGGGCTAATGGTCGAATGACCAGGGATGGTAGGATATTGCTTAAGGCGATCAAACAATAAGAGAGTGGCATACAACCATCCTAATAATTTTTTAGGACATTTTATCTTGCATGGTCTTGGTGATAGTGGTCGAAAATAGAAGAATTTGTGGTTTTGCATATCCGGGAAGTGGGATACACCTCCCAAAGGTGGTATGACAACCCAATTGAGCTACAATGAGTCTGGTAAGCTTTATTGTACATAGAAAAATACTGGGCATTTGATATATTATGGTCTACTAGTCGTGGTTTGCATACTATTTTGTAGAGGTGGTGACAAAATTAACATGCCACTAGATAGCTATCTTAGAGTTGTTGCTGCATTCACTTAAGAAAGCGTGGACCCAAAAGAATTATTGCCATATGATAATCAACTAGCATCTAGGCTAGTGTCATACGTACCAAAAACTAACAGTTGATAAATTATGGTTTACTAGTCATGGTTTGCATACTATTTTGCAGAGGTGGTGAAAAAATTAACATGCCACTAGATAGCTATCTTAGAGTTGTTACTGCATTCACTTAAGAAAGCGTGGACCTAAAGAATTATTGCCATATGATAATCAACTAGCATCTAGGCTAGTGTCATACTTACCAAAAACTAACAATGTTGCACATAAAGACTTGGATGTTGAGTTTGTAAATGAAAGTAATTTTTTTTTTCTTGCTCATTTATTTGATGTAATGTATTTCTCTAGTGTCTTGATGGTTATCTCAAGACAACTGCAAATCAACCTGCTTACAGCAAAAGTTTGAAGTTGATAGATGAAGAAGAGTCTGAGCAAAAGGAGTCAGAGAATAGTTCCAACAAGAGCGACATGTCTGAGGAGGAGTTCGTGGAGAAAGTTAGTGCTTAGCAAGAAAAAGCCACAGGATGTGCTAGGGTGCCAATCCTTTCAGGAGGGCTAACAATAGAGGGATTAGCTTTAATGCTAGATGAGCTTCGCGAGCAGCTTATAAAGAGATCTGGGATAGAGAAGACGTTTGAGAAGATGCCTCAATAGCATGCTGCTATTGAAACATTGGAGCACCAGTCTCCAAGGAAACAAAAGTTATACAAGGCAACTGTTGGTAGGAGTTGTAGCAAGAAATCAACGGTTGCTAAAAGGTTAGTAAAGTTTGCTGAAGAAAAAAGGGCTGCCATCGATTATGGGGATGACACTTTTGTCCAAATGTATGAGAGTATCCTTAAAAGAGGTGAATCTTCTATCTTTAATAGACCAATAGATATTCAAGAAAACAATTGTTTAAGAGATTGGTCATTTGTATGACCTTCTCAGTGCTTGCGTGAATGCATTAACACCTCACTAGTTGGATGAGAGCAAGAGTTTGACCCCTATGGCAGCATATGATACTGCTACTTTGGCTAGTATGCTTATAGGAATGAGTTTAACCTTGAAACGTTATAATTTCTATTTTGTCTTCTTGTTTATAATGTTGTTTTTTTGGTCAGTAGACGTCAAGCATAATAGTGCAACATCATTCATGCTTTATCACGATAGTGGAAACACAAAATGAGTTAGAGGAGAAGAACTAAAAACCTATTGCTAAAAAGGATTTCCTCCAAGCAGAACTAAAGATGCACATTGACCAGGCTATCATCAAGGCCAACAGGATTGCTGACCTGAAAAAAAAGCTAACCAGCCTAAAGGCAAAGAAAGAGCAATGGTGCAATGATTGCGAAATGGAAGGGCAAGCAAATCATGGGTTAATGCATCGACTTGAAGTGGAGAAATTGGCATCTACATAACAAATGGATGTTAGGGTGGCTTTGATTAAGAAAAAGGTGCTCCTCAGATATCTGTATCTAGATTTGACCAATATCAAGCAGCAAGAAAAGGTTGGGTATACTAGAGCGGTTTTAAGTGTTTTCCCTACACCAGACATGACAACAGTAGCTATTGAGGCAGCTAAAGCAAGTACTAGCAATAGTCATACCAGCGGAGTTGTTAGGAGCTAGACTGGTGGAAAACTTGACGAAGTGAGCGTGGAAGGCAAGGCTAGCAAAGAAGGTACTGATGGAGAAAAAGCTAAAGGAGATGGAGATTACCAAGGAGATGCTAGCAGAAGAAAACATGCAAGAATGATAATTGACCAAAAGCTGTCAAAGGGTGTTATGTTGCCTCTTTTTTTCTATATTTGCAGTATTTTTAGGCTTTCGTAGGATAACAAATTCCCTGCCATGTGGCCATGGCACTTCTATTTTGAACTCGTTAATGCTTGTTTTTGGACTTCATCGATTTGTATGTTGTAGGATAGGATATGGATTTAAACTTCTTCCTTTCTGGATGTTTTGACAATGAAACTTGGCTGTCATTGTTGAAATGATATAGTCATATAAATTTTTGTGTGTTCCATTGTTGACTAACATGTATGCTTTGTTTGGTGGTGTTGCATGTGATCCTTCCCACATTATTTCTTGATGTATTTTACTAAGCTTTGGCAGGTGAGTTAGACATTTTAAGTGCCTTATGGATTCACAAGAGCATAATGGAAATTCCACTAGTCAATCGACTAACCAAACATCTGGGGATGGGACTTCTGGTGGGTTTATTCACTCGATAGATCAAGTAGCGACAGTTCTTGTGTTTCTTTCAAGAACTGGGTGGTGTGATGCTTCGCTCAACCAATTAAGAGTTTGGGCAAATATGTATGAGGTTCGTCCACCCAAGCAAAATGTTTAAATTCTCGTGTCGAATCCTAATTAACTTAGACCCATACTTGAAAGTATAGAGGGATAATTGCTAGGATCACCACCTCTAGAAGTACAGCATGACTATCCATAACACGAACCATATGTTAAAGAGCAAATTGGTGTGGAAAGCATAGAAGAAGCTAATCATAAAGCCTAACTTCCACCTGAAGGACCAACCTAAAATATAGAAGCAATCGCTCAAGCAGGCAATATAGACGCGATTTTGGCACTTTATCCATACATGGATCCTAACTATAATGGAAGTGATGACGATAATTCTAACACAATACGTGCCTTCTTTTATGATTTGATACTGTCCTTATTGATATTTGTTCTAGGAGGCATTTTCAAAGACATAATAGGGTAAGGCAAATAAGAAGGCCCTATTTATAGGCATTGAATGGGGATGCGTGCTAGTTATGGACGAGGTTGGCATAGACTTCCTAGATGGTCTCAACGATGTTGCTTGCAAGGTAAATGGTTACCAACCAGCATATGCTTTATATGCTGATGGGATTTCACAATCATAGTTATTTTGGAGGTGTTATTTTGCCTAGCTTAGTTGGTTGACTCTTGGTCTGTTATGTAAGTAGCTTTACAATTTAACCTTATTAAAATATAATTTCTACCTTAGTCAATTGTCATTGTTGTATGTCTTTTGAGATGCTTTGTCACTTAGCCGAGGTGTCCAGTCAAAGTTGGTTGACGCTTAACCGTGGCATACATAGCTATTTACATATCCTAACACAAAACACTTATCAAAGTGTTTAACTAAAGTCGATAGATGCCTAATCGAGCATACGTAGTTGTTGAAATTCTTTAACACTTAATCGCAGTTTCTTACCAAAGCTGACAAATGCCTCATCGAGGCATGTAATTGTAATGCTTAATTGAAGCATATAATTAAAGTTCGATTATAACCAATTGAGGTATACAGTTAGGATGCTCAATTGAAGCATCCAATTAGAGATGTAGAATGTCTAATTAAGAAATGTAATAATAGATATAGGATGTTTATTTGAAGCTATAAAAACATTGAATTAAAGATGCAAAATGTCTAGTAGAAGCTATAAACTGCTTGGTTAAAGCTATAAGATGCTTAGCTGAAGCTATTAAAAACATAACTGAAATACTTTACTAAAGAGGGATAGTGTCCAAAAGGGCGTACAACCAAATTTGCGTTGACTAGTGTTGTGATGACATATAAAATATGTTGTAGTTGTTATTTTCACTGAAATTAGAAAATTTGCCATCCACTAGAGTTGCTTGGACAACCATGACTGGTAATATTTCTTTAGATGCTCAGAAATCCATGAATGTTTCATACCATGCCCATCCATCTTCAACAACTAGTAGGCATCCAACTTAAGAGCAATTTTCAATGGTAGATCCCTCCTAATTAGGTCCGAGCACACCTATACCAGGTTCCTACATATTTGGCATGACTTTTCGAAGCACTAAGTCTTCTTAGACAAAACATCTCTTTTTAACTTTGGAGTTTCCTAGCCTGCTATCTGTAAGGCTATTAGCCTGATTGGAGATGGCTTACGATGTTCCTCCACTAGATCAAGGGCAAGATGTAGTCAGTCAGTGTTAGAGCTTTTTATCATAATGCTTTACCTGGAATATGGGTATCCCAACTTTGACAGGGACCATAACCTCAGATCCATAAGCTAACAAGAAAAGTTCTCTCCAGTTGTTATCCAAGGAGTTGTCCTAGAAGTACAATGTTGTGAAGTTCATTTGCCCAAAGACCCTTCCGAGCTTCAAGCTTAGTTTTGAGTAAATGCTTAAGCTTCTTGTTAACAGCTTCTACCAGACAATTGGCTTGAGGGTGAGCAAGTGCGAAAAACATATGTATGATGTTAAGCTGAGTGCAGAATTCCTCAAATTTTGCATTATCAAATTGTGTGCCATTATCTGTCATAATCATATATGGGATTCCAAATTTGCAAATAATGCATTGCCAGATGAAATGTTTTCCTTTCAGTAATGTTGGCCAGTGCCTCTGCTTCTACCCACTTGGTGAAATAATTTGCTACTATGATCGCATATTTGGTCTAACCCTTAGACATAGGAAGTAGACCAATCAAATCAATTCCTCATTGAGCAAAGGGCCACAATCTTGATAGAATTGTTAACTTCTTGGGAAGCTATCTCAGGATATTGGCAATTGTTTTTATCTGTCATACTTTCTAACTAGTATCTTTGTCACACATTCATAATGTATGAATATCTTTGTCCTGAACTCAACCACTTTAAATGATTAGAGACTTACCATTTCCCTATTGAAGACAAACATCACAACAATTTTGTCCAAACAAAGTGCCAACTTTTGTTTATAGGTCGTGAACTAGCTTTGAGCTATGATAAAGTTCTATGTCTTATATATATCTCATATATACAAAACTTTATCAATGTACAAACTCTGGAGTCATTGATGTAATCATATTTGGGCATAAATAAATAATAACAACTTATTTATTATTAATGTTTACAAATTACAAAAAAAATATCCATACTCTTAGGGCATATTCCTAACACTAGTATCTTAGTTTCCTCGACATTTCTTATAGATTCAGCAATAAAGTCTATAATTGCTTGAGCCTTGATTGCTTGTCAAGGAGTGAAAGAAATGTCGAATTGATTCATTTCAATGTTCCACTTGACCAGTCAATTACTAAGCTTTGGCTTGCGTAGGATTTGTTGTAACGGCTAGTCGGTGATAACTATGATTGAATGAGCATGGAAATAAGGTCGCAACTTTCTAGGGGAGATAAGGAGTGCCAAGACCAATTTCTCGGGCATGGAATAACAAGTTTCTTTATTGAGTAGAGCATCAATAGTATAGTAAATCGGTCATTAAATTTCGTTGTCATCTCTGGCCAGCATTGAGCTGACAGCTGTGGAAAAAACTGCTAAACAAAGCTGAAGGGTCTCACCTTGCTTTGGAGTGGACATCAGTGATGGCTTTGATAAATATTGTTTTAGTTGATGCAAAGCCTATTCATGATCATCGGACCATTGCAGATTGTTTCCTTGTCAAATTGCCTTGAAGAAAACCTGTGACTTGTCCATTGCTGGACAGATGAATTGACCAAGAGCTACTAGTCATCTAATAAGAATTTGAATTTGTTTTGGCATCAAAGGAGATGTCATTCCAATAATTGCATTGATTTTATCCAGGTTGGCTTCTATTCCTCATTGGTTGACCATGAAGCCTAGGAATTTCCCAGTAAAGACTCCAAATGCACACTTCTCCGGATTTACTTTCATACTATGTTAACACAAGACTTTGAACGTCTGACAAAGGTCAAATGCGAGCTCTTCAACTTGGAAACACTTTGTTAACATGTCGTCAACGTAAACTTTCATGTTCTTTCCAATCAAATCCTTAAAGAGCTTGTTAATCAAACATTGGTAAGTGCCCCGACATTCTTTATACCAAAGGGCATTACGTTATAGCAATAGAGCCCCTAGTGGGTAATGAATGCCGTTTTCTCTTGGTTATAAGCATGCATTTTAATATGGTTGTAACTAGAAAATGCATCCATGAAACTCATCAATGCATAACTGATCGTGGCATCAACAAGTTGATCAATGTGTGGAAGTGGGAAACTATCCTTCAAGCAGGCGCGTTAAGGTCAATGAGGTTGATACACATGCGCCGCTTACTATTTGCTTTCTTGACCAACACCAGATTTGCCAACTATGATGGATAGTTTGCTTCCTTAATGAAACCAACCTGTCATAAGCGTGACATTTTTGTCTAACTGGGCGTGTCCTAAGATCGACGTTTATTTTATGACAAATGATGGATGAATCTATCCCCAGCATGTCTATATGGCTCTATGATGTCCTTAAACTCAGACAATTAATGCTTGCAATTGAGTTTTAATAGCAGCTGGCATCAATTTTTTGACCTTGACTATGTGCTCTAGGTTGGTCGAATTGAGCTGATAATGTTCCAACTCCTCCACTACTTTTGCCATGCTGCAGGTCAGTTTGTTCTCGAAGGTCTAACTCAAACACCATATTACAGGCGGCTCGATAGCACTACCTTGATTTTTGTCAGTCGCTTCGCACAAACCCTTCATCAATTTTGGTAGGAAATTCAACATTGGGCAATAAATAGAGATTCTAGCTTGCATTTTTTATAAGACTTGCCGACTAAGAATTATGTCATAGGCGTTGGGTTTGTCAATGATGAGGAAGTTTTGGTCAGGGCTGTGTTTATACTCCCTATCTCTAATTCTGATTGGTAAATTGATAGAGCCCAAAGAACCAACCTTTTCCCCATAAAATTTGACCAACAGTGTATGAACTTGATGTACCTCAGGAATGTCGAGTCCTAATTGTTCAAAAGTAGCCAAGTAAATGATATTGATAGAGCTACCAGTGTCGACCAACACTCTCTTAGAGGCGTAACTTGCTATAGAAAGCGTAATCACCATTGTATCATCATGCCAATATATAACTCGCTCAGTATCCTCAGCAAAGAAGGTGATCGACGGGTGTCATGGATGCCAGAGGCATGTCCTGGCTGCATCATATATACTTCCTTGTCCCAACAGCGTGCATAGTTTTTCTTTGCATTGTTTGAATCACTTGCAAAATTAGCAACCCCACGATGGTATGGATGATTTTGTGAGGAATTTCATTCCTGTCTGGGCAATAAGGCCATGTGTTTCCACCTTTGTTATCACGATGGTGGGCACATAGGAAGTACTAATAAATTGGACCCTGGTAAGCACAATACTCTACTTCATCTTTGAGGCATCGACAATGCAAAATATGATGTTCGTATGTGTTATGATACGAACTGTATGTTCGAGAATTTGGAACATTCTTTATAGGAGGTGGAGCTTTGAAGATCTTAGTGTGTTTTAGAATAGTATAAACATCAGAGATCGTGTCAATCAGTCAAGTATTGTTGGTATACTTTGGTCGGTAGTTTTCCCCAAAATATGTATTCACATGGAAGTTTTCGTATTGCAATTATACAGCCAACCATTCTTTTTTAAGGCTAGGGAAATGTCTCTATTGTTATGGTTAGTTCGACAAAATGCATATTGATAGGTGTCTATTTATGTATTACTTTTATATCAATTCGTCCATGTTTCTTTGCTATATTCTGTGGTATTTTTACGTTTTTGTGTGTTTTGATGTTTGTAGGAGTTTTGGAGCAACTTGCACAAAAATGGAGTAAAACCCTTCATTTTCACCTCTGCTAGTCAGTGATCTTCTCGGATTTAATTGTGTTGATATACAATGAACCCGACGACATATTATATACCGTTGGAAAGCTCTCGAAGTCTATTTTCTGGAGAAATTTACGGTTTATAAATCCATTCAGTGTACCAAAAGTTGTAATCAAAACAGTGTGAGATGTATAGAAATATAATTCCACAAGTCACTGTAGCATGTATAATACGGGGCACTGTAGCAAGTCACTGTAGCAGAGTATTTAAACACATTTAGGGTTTTATTTTCATAACTTGAAGAGGGGAGAACGTGGTGGAGGCTGCAGCTCTGGAATTCTTTCATCTCTTGGAGTTCTTGAAGGAGAAAGGAAGCTTGGAAAGAGGAAGAACTACAATCCAAAGAGAATTACATCAAATTTGCTAAGTTTTTCCCTTCCCTTTCATTTTCTGGAATGTCTCCATGTTGTATTGTATTTACCACGTTCTTAAACATGTGTAACTGAATCTGAATTGGTTGAGGGTGATTTCAAAGCCCCTGATATGGTTTTTGTAAGTTGATTGTGTAAGGAATTGTTATCCAATTCTCTAATTGAAGTTGCTTGTATTCTCCCATATTAATGCTTATGATTGCTTGCTGATTGTATTTGAGTGGCCAACTGAATATAATCTGGTTGTGATTTATTGCTAGACTAGAAATCTTGATCCGTAATTGTCTTGAATTTCTAATCATTAGTAGCAAAATTGTGATCAGAGATTACAATTGGAGAATATAACCTAAGTTAAATAATCCGAGCTTGTGTGTTTATTGCTTAGATCAACCTATCTTTCTTATCATAATGCATCCATTGAATTAAACTCAGAGAGCTTGTTCTAGGTTGTTTAATGGATAGAGATTAAATAAAGAGCTTGTTTTATTTAACAACAAAGTAAGGAAAGATTGGGATAACAGAGCTTGTTGTTATCTACGGTTGATAACTTCAATGCTGTAATTGGATTACAATTCTATGTTAATTCACAAATCCATATCTTGTGGCAGAGAAGAACCCTTAACCAAGTGTCTCCCATTGATTTTTCATTCAAATTTACTTTCTGTTTTGTTATTCTTTACTTGCATTCTTATTTCATTTAGTAAATCATTCAACAAAAATCCCCCCCTGTTTAGTTTATTGTTGCTGGAAATAACAAATTCAATTAGAATCAATCCTCGTGGGAACGATATCTTACTTATCACTTTATTACTTGTGCGACTAGTATACTTGCTAGTTTCGAACGCATCAAGTTTTTGGCGCCGTTGCCGGGGATTGATTTTCTAATCGATTTGTTATTTTGTTTTCATTGTTGATTCATATTTTCTTTGTTTTTCTTTTCTGATTGTTTGTGTTTAGACAACATGGCAGTAAACTTCTATCAATTCAGTAGCGGATTTGAGCCACAAGTACCATGGAGAGTAAATGAGGTAAGCACTCCGAACATTGAACAACAACTTTCTGAGCTAACCTCTCTTGTGGAAAACATGGCTGTAGGAGATATGCAAAAATCTTATGAATGTGGGATATATTCTACGATGGAGCATCCAATCGACATGTATCCAACTTTGCAAGAAGAATATATGGAACAAGCCAATGCCATGGGTGGATTTTCAGGACAAACGAGGCAATGGTATGATCCTTTCTCTAGCACTTACAATGCTGGATAGGAAGATCAACATAATTTCAGTTACTGGAATCATCAACCAATCACTCCAAATGTGATACCAAATCGGCCACAAAGTTTCAATCAACCTAGAGTGCAGCAACCATTTCAAATGCAACCACCACCAATGCCACATCCAGCACCGCAACCAGCTTCACAAAACTCAGGTATGTCTCTCGAAGATATTGTTAATGCACTTGCCACTAACACAATGCAATTCCAGCAGGAAACTGGGGCAAGTATCCAAAACCTAGCAAATCAAATAAGACAATTGGCTACTAGCATGAGCAAATTCGAGGGCCAAGACTTAGAAAAATTATCTTCTCAAACGGTGATCAATCCAGGAGAGACTGTTAGTGCGATAACTTCGCAAGGTGGAGAGCAATTAGATATCTTGCCAAGGAAATCACAAACTGATGAAGGAGATGACACCACTTCCACCATGAACAAAACATTGACTTCTCAGGTAAATCCTATAACCCTCATTCCTTCATATGTTTCTCCTCCACCTTTTCCTAGTAGATTTGTAAAATCGAAGAAGAAGGAACAAGAACAGGAAATCTTGGAAACTTTTCGCAAGATTGAGGTAAATATACCACTTCTGGATGCTATCAAGTAATTACCTCGTTATGCAAAATTTCTCAAGGAGTTATGCACCAACAAGAGAAAGTTGAAAGGAAATGAGAAGGTAAGTGTGGGGGAAAATGTTTCAACTGTTTTACAAAAGAAAATTCCTCCGAAATACAAAGATTCAGGTACGTTCACCATTACATGCACCATTGGTAAAACTAAGTTTGAAAGAGCTACGTTAGATTTAGAAGCATTTATTAACATCATGCCATATTTTATTTATGCTTCTTTAAATCTTGGACCTTTTGCGGAAACTGATATTACTATTCAACTTACCAAAAGTGTTGTGGAAGATGTGCTTGTGCAGGTGAATCAATTGGTTTTCCCAGTAAACTTTTATGTCCTTGAAATAGAGGATGAGACATCCCCTAATCCAACACCGATTCTTTTAGGGAGACCATTCTTGAAAACTGCTAGAACCAAGATTGATGTTCATGATGGCACTCTGACCATAGAGTTTGATGGCAAGGTGATGTGTTTTAATATTTTTGAGGAAATGAGGTACTCTAATGACTTACATTCTGTTTTTGCAGTTGACGTTATTGATTATTTGTCACAACAATGTTTTGAGTTAACTCGCAAGAATGGAGTGGATGTTGCTATTAGTGAACACATAATGACAGAAAGTTTCAAAGAACCAAGAAAGCGGATACAAGTGTCTAAAGAAGTGGAGAAAGCTGTGACAAGCTTGGATGAGACTAGAGCTATCACCACAAATAGGTATGATGTTTCGTACATTGAATTGCCTTTATCTAATGAGAAACTTCTTCCTTTTGTGATGAAAGCCAATACCTTGGAGCTTAAGTCACTTCCAGATCATTTGAATCATGGATTCTTGGGTGAGAATGATACTTTGCGAGTTACAATGGAAATGGGCCTTGCACGAATACAAGAAGAGAAACTCGTCCGAATACTTACAGATCACAAAATAGCTATTGAGTGGACAATTGTTGACATCCAAGGCCCATCCATATGCATTGACCGTATCTTGTTAGAAGAGGGATCCAAGCCCATTAGAGAAGCACAACGAAAATTGGATCCTCCCATGATGGAACCAACGTCGGGCTGAGGACGTTAAACCAAGCGCTTATTGGGAGGCAACCCAATGTTTTTGAAAAAATAAATAAAAAAAAGAAAAGAAAAATAAAATAAGGTAATAATGATCGATTTTTTGTGTTTCGAGGAGATTCCTCCATGGGCCATTATAATTGATCAGGTTTTATCTCTCTTTGCCATCTGTCTCATTTGCTTTGTTGTTTGTTTTTTACTTTCGTTTGCTCTTGTGTTTTTATTTCTTTTATGTGTCTCTATTGTCTTTTCTTTTCTTTTCTTTCTTGTGTTTAATTTGATTATTCCGTGCTTCGAGTTCAGTTCTGCAACAGCTTGAGGAAACAATCAAACGGGAGTTGAAGCCATTGTTCGAAGGTTTGAAACGTGCATATCTGGGAGAAGAACAAACTCAATCGCATTATCGGTAATATCTCTCCTTTTCTTCTCTTCAATGGATGCTGATATCTTTCTTTCGAACCTTCGTAAATATTTCCCTTCACTTCCTCAAAATGCTGTGTTTAAAATTTATAAAGTACGGATGACTAGACTTTGGGCGTTGATGATCCTAAATGTGCCTGCTGATATCCGATGGCTTATCGAAGCCAAGGTGAGATTGTCTGGTGAGCCGGACATTAATCTCGCAAAATACATGCCTGGTCTAGGAAAGAGCTACTACGCCAAGAGGCGAAGAGCGAAAAGGTTACAAGTATGTTATAAATTTGCTAGATGGAATTGTAACCAGACTTGTCGTTCATTAGGTTTTGCGTCCAGGAATAGAGAAGATAAACTTTCATTTATTAAGAATGGTTTGAGTAATGAGTCGCTGGATAATGTTTGTTAACTCTCGAGTCACATTCTTGTGGACTTGTTCAGCGTGAATTGCTTAATCTATGGACACAATTTCGTGATGAATTGCAGTGTTATAGTCTAGGGAATCTGACTAAAAACGACCCTGTTTGCCAGTTTATAAGAAAACTGGATGGGAAGCAAATCCCCGACTCATAGAAGGCGTTTCAGCCGTTACTGGACGTAAAACCAGAGGAAGATGTGAGCCACAATCACAACTACTTGTATATTTGAATGTGTGTTGTTGTTGTCGAATTTTATTTTCTTCTTGTTTCGTTTGATCTGATTATCAATGTTGTTTTTGTGTTGTTGTTGTTTGTTGATTTTGTTTGTTTAATTTCAAGTTTTCTTTTTGACAAACCAATGACTACCCCATGTCGTAAGCACACGTGGAGATGAGTGTGGAGGTTTTGTCAACCTTCGCCGAAAGTATATCTCTACTTTTCATGCTTCACGTGGGAGACAAGTGTGGCAGTTTTGTCAAACCCCACCGAAAGTGTATTTCCATTTTTCATGCTTCACGTGGGAGACAAGTGTGTAGGTTTTGTCAAACCCCGCCGAAAGCATATCTCATTTTTTCAAATCTTGGGGCAATAAATCTGCATCGAATAACCCCTACCGAAATTATGTCCCCGTGTGTCAAATTTGAGACTTTTACATGTGTATATATCCTTTCTGTATATTTTAAAAGGTCATTCTATAACCTGTCTTGCACTTGAAAAGCATATTACCTAACTTGCATCATTGTCTTACACAAAGTTAGAGTATTTTTAGAAATGGAGAAAACACCAATTCGGCGATTCCAAAATATATGCGTATTTTGTGGATCGCAATTTGGTAAAGATGGAGAGTTTACAACAGCAGCTCTTGATCTTGGTAGGACATTAGCTGCGAGGGGTATTCATTTGATTTATGGAGGGGGTAGTCTTGGGTTAATGGGGTGTGTGTCGACAGCTGCATCCCTAGGAGGGAGCAAAGTTCTTGAAATTATCTCTAAACCATTAGCTGTACGAGATATAGTAGGCAACACAATCGGGGAAGAGTTACAGGTCTCTAGCATGCATGAGCGTATTGCACATATGGTTGTTAAGTCCGATGCATTTATAGCTTTGCCTGGTGGTTATGGTACATTAGAGGAGATATTTCAAATCACCTCTTGGGCACAGCTAAACATCCATCGGAAACCCATTGGTTTGTTATATGTCAATAATTTTTTTGATGGTTTATTGTCTTTTCTTGATCAAGCAGTAGAAAAAAACTTCATCTCACAGTCGGCGAGGCAAATCCTGGTTACAGCTTCAACTGCAGGGGAGTTAATTGACAAATTACAAGCATTCGTCTATTCGCTGATCCAACAATAGCTCGGATAGATTGGTTTGGAGAAGGCAATAAGAGGCGTAAACTGGATTTAACGCTCCATCTGTAATCTCTATCAGCTGGTTTACTTTGTTTTCATTTGCTTTCTTTTTATTGTGTTTATTTGAGTTTTTTTCAGGTCGTTTCTTTTGTCCCAGGTAATATTTTATAATCTTGGCTTTTAGAGTGGTGGCTTAAAAAGTTCAAGGTCTCTTGAAACGCATTCTGGATTTCTTTAATCCATAATGGCTGAATAAGGAGGCTAACTTCTAAACTTTTTAGACCATTCTAACTGAATTATTTTTGTTTGCTGACTTGTTAGACTTTGTTATTTTATGAGTAAGTTTAGTTTTATGTAATTTAGAGTTGTTATGTGTTTTTGTCTTTATCAGTTTCGATTCAAAAAAAAATTTGTGGAAAAAACTTGAGAATGGCAGAATATGGGGTTTCTTTAACCCTTGAAACGCATTCTCTCTAAATAAATCTGTAGTTTGTTTATTTCATGTTATTTGAAGTGTCTTGTTTCTTGTTTTGTTCTTTCATAATAAAGGTATATAGGCTGGAAACTTAAGTCTGCGGGCTACTGGTCCTAAGGATTGTTGAAATATACAATCTTGACTAAGGTGTAACAATGCCACGTACCTCTTCTCTTGCATTTTATGGGCCAATGATAAGGCAATGATTGAATTAAGAATAACTCTTGGAAAATGATAAATGATGCATGGATCTGTGTGCTTGAAATGTTTATTGGTTTTCGCTTTGCTTTTGATTCCTTGCGCAACATTGAGCACTGAGCTATTATCACTGAGTTATTTGTTCACTTAGAGAAAGTTTATGTAATTAAGTGTTTCTCCAGATTTCAATGAATTCTAGAACTTGTTTGATGGTCACTCGAGGCGAAATCCTATACTGTGCAACATTAGGAAAATGATTTAGGCCATCTTTGGACCGTTTGAGCCTTAAGAGCCAACCTTGACTAAAATTGATCCCTAGTTACCCCTTTGAGCCTTTGTAAACCTTTTTCTTTGTTAACTCACTAAAAGATTTCTTAACCTTAATTGAATTTGTTCCAAACAGTTTATCCCTTACCTATGAGCATGTAAATTATTCGCAATTACATTTTGAGCTATGTTCTGGTTTTGGGAAGTTAGAGGAGGTTGGATTATGCCATGAGCAATGCAAGTGAGTTTTATTATGTTTGTAAAAAAAAAGAGAAAAAAAATATGTACTTATCTTCCACGTACTTAAACATTGAGGACAATGTATTGTTTAAGTGTGGGGGAGTGGAATTGCAATTAAAAAAAAAAAGAAAAGAAAAAGACAAGAAAAAGAGTTCTATACCCTTGGGTGTTCTTAAAAAGAATGAAACAACAAAGTGTGGGGGTGTAGTTTCTTTTGTTTTCTACAAAAGGAAGAAAAAAAAAAAAGAAGATTGAGTGTTCTAAATAAGTTTGGGGGAGTAACCTGGTGAATTAAAATAAAGTTGTGTTATAGGGTGAGCTCTACATAATCTTGAATGATTTATGTGTTTGTGGGTGATTTGAGCCAAATTATTATCCTTGATCATACCTTCACCCAAGCCAAAAGTTACAAGCTTAATAAAGTCCTACTTGATCCTTGGTGTTGTACATGTCTACATTAGTGGAGAGTGACTTAAAAAGCAGGCCTATGGAGTTCATTATACATACATCTTCACTATTAAATATGATTCATTTTTAAGCATAAACTCATCCGGGTTACAAGTGATTAGGTGAGAATGGCTCTATACACACACACTTGAGGAATTGAAGTGAAGCGAAACTAATCTTTGAGATAAAATTCTTGATCAAGTGCATTATTGTGAAGTTTTCCTTGGGTTATAATTAAGTACAATCTTTGAGGCCTATTTGCAAGTTGAAGCATTTGTGTGTTTTAATTTTTCTTTGATTCTGTTTCGGTTTACATATAGTTGGTTCCCACATGAAAATGAAGCTTGCCTTGGGGCTATAGAAGTCTTAGTCTACTCTTCTTCCTTTATTGTAGCAAACTCCTAGCTATGAAATGTATGTTGGTAGGCGCTCATATAATTCTTATGCCTAGCATCTTGTAGGTTATTGAATATCTGACTAGCTCCCCAACCCTTATGGAATGCTGAAAGCATCAATTCCTTCTAGAAAGCATCAAGAGCAGTCACTTTAGAATGGAATCTCTCCAGGGATTGTCAATCACTTCTCATTTTTCATGTTGTTTGATGTTAAGCAAAGAGTCCAATAGTTGATGAATAGGCTAGGCAACTTTAAAGTGTATGGCAAACTACTCACACAACTAGCAAAATAAAGTTGTGGAATAAGAGGACAACACCTTAAAACATTTTCAAGCAAGTCCCGTCAAAGTTAAAGTGAAAGCACGGCACAACATCTTATTTGTAAGGTTAAATGGCTCTATAATACCCAAAAAAATTTTCAAAATGCTCAATAAGATCACGCTTACTATGATATAGTTGTGAATTTTGAATGTTGAAATTGGGTGGGAATTACATAGTCGTGATCTCTTTAACGAAAGGAGATGTTAAAGATAAATTGGTGATTGCCAAGTATCTTCTTGTTTCCACCATGTGCCAAAGGTTGTCGACTTTTGCCTGCAAAGCCTACAGATTACATTACTAAGGTATCATCCTTGGTTGTAAAATTCATCTTCCCCTTACTTGAGAAGATTGAGCAGTCTCGTCTCCATTCGGCTCCCACATTTTGTCATATTCTTTAGTCCAACTAGATGTCCTATATGCTGACCAGACATATTTTCAAAAAGAGTTGTCTTAATGTCGGAACTACCAGTGATCTTGGTGAAAACACTCCTCTGAGTACGACCAAACTCTTATATTTTGCTATCCTCTTAATGAGATCGAGAATGAAACTGGCTGTCTAACTTATTCCTCAAATCTTCTGGTTCAAGTTAGGTATGAGAGCTAAAGGTGTGACAATGCAAGGACTACTTCTTTTTGAAAACAAGCTTAGTTTTAGGAGGTCGACTCTTGAATAGGATGCTTTCGTAACCAGGTTTCCCTTCCTAGGAGTCTTGGGCGACAGTGGCAACTGAACACCAATACTGTATTCCCAGCCACAAGAATGGGACTTTGAGATTCTGACTTATAAAAGGTGGTGCAAGAGAACTAGCAGCTAGAGGCAACTAAAGTTAAACTAAAAAGGGAATGCTAGTGCCTTTTGGTTACTTTGATTTTTGTACATGTATTAGCTCACAGATTAGATCTTGTAAGTCCTCTAGAGTAGCTGTCCACGGGTTAAAGAGGACTAGAAACAGTAAGCTAGGAAACCTCTTTCCCACTAGTAGGGGGTGTTTTTACATTTTGAAATGTTGGTCTCCATGTTTGTTAAGAAAAGACAATATAGAAAAC
>SNVD02005296.1:0-22452 GCA_013180625.2 Boswellia sacra
CTATACAATGTAATGTTAATGTCACGGATTAACTCTACATAATTTAATACAATGTTGATGCATTTAAGAGTTGTACTTTGTATTAATTTATACTATGCTAAATTAATATCAAACACATGTATTACACTATTTAATACAATATAATAAAATAATACTATACAATATCGCGCATCAATCGTACCCATAGTGCATGTTTGATGGCTGGCATGGTATTAAATGCTTATCCCACGTTTGATGTCAATTTTGCATTGCATAGGAGACCAAAAGTGGCGATAAGGGGCGCATAACAAAGCATGAACTGTAAACCGGCATCCCACCACGGCTTAGAACTGTATAAGATTGTTGATACGTCCCAAAATAAAATTAAAATATATTATTTAAATTAAATAAAATTTATTTAAAATAATTTATTTTAAATATTTAAATATTTAATATTATATTGTATAGGAAGAAAAAAATCAATATATTAAATATATTTAAATAATTAATCAAATTTTTATTAAATAATTACATTTTCAAAAAATTAATTGTTAGTCTTAATTTATAGTCTTTTTATATAAATATGGTATAAAAAATTAATATTTTCTAATTTAATCTTTTATCAAACGCAATATTATTAAGTATCCATCCAATACAATGATAAACTAAATATAGTGTAAAGCTTATCCAGTCCTATGTAATACAATTCAATATAATATTATCTAATACAATCACAGTTATACAATTCCATACAGTGCATCAAACGTACTCTATGGCAATGAAGTTTACAATCATTAGAGAAAGTTAAATGAAGTTTTTCACAAATTGAATGTTTCACATCCTCATTTAAAATCAAGTAAAGGCCAAACATTAATTTTAATTAACTAGTTTGACAATTTTTATACATTAATTTTAATTAACTAGTTTGACAATTTTTATTTTAACTTATCAAGATACAATCGTGTAATGCAGCGTATTGAAATGTTAATATAATGTATATGACGAAATGCGTGCATACACCTTGTCAAAATTGATTTGCTTAATATTCTTTATCTCAGATGTCGAAACACGAAAGTGCAATTATTTATAATTATTAGATTATATGACGTGTGATTTTATATAGATTTATGACGTATAATAATGCTCTTTAATTGGTTTATTTTTCAGTTTAAAACTATTCAATATGTCTCCGTGCCCTCCTTCTGTAATAGATTGTTAATTGAAGAAATTTTTTTATGTTAATTGAGTATAAAATTCCATCCAAACTAGAATCCGAGAATAATGATGTAAAAAGAAAAGAATAAAAATAATCTTATATTGTTTTGTGAAATATAATTAAGCATTAAAGCCAATTTGAGCGCTTGCTTTGAAGTTGAGTTGATCAAAGTCTTGTTAGTATTTGATCAGTTGATGGTTGGTTAAAATTATAGAGTTGTTTTATTAGTTCTCACCGGATTAATATTAAATTCATAATTTGACGGTTGCTTTGCACCGTTAATCAAGCCTTGACCATTTACATTTTACGAGGTCTTCCATTATATATATCGGAATTGATTAAATCAAGAACGGCGTCACATGCAAGTTTAAACTATCATATTGAAATTTTCAATGTTTTCTTCTGATAATCAAAATTACATTTAGACGCTTCTTTTTTTTTTTTTTTTTGCTCTTTCAATTTGATGCATTTCGTTAACGTAATTTGGACGTTTAATCTTCCCATTCTCAAAGATTTTGTATATTTGAATGCTAAATTTATCCTATGTTAATAAATAAAAAAATTTAATGATTTGAAATTATCAAATTATAACATCTCCTTTCAAATTAATAGATGACTTGATCGTACAACAAGTTCAAGATACGATATATCTGAATAAAATTATATTAATCATTGTGTAATAATTTCATATATAGTCTCCTTCGGACATGCTCTCATCTTCATCTCAAAAGCAAAAGAATGATAAACTTTAAGCAAAAATACAAAAAACCTATTTCAATTGATGTGGTATTTATTGAATGAAATGTGATTTGATAATGCCATATCTGACATGTGATCATTTAAGTATGTTAAATTAAAAAAAATATAAAACTCAACATGAGATCAAATCAAAAAGCTCTGTTGCAAATGTTCATAAACCTATATACTAATGGTGTTCAATTAGATTTATGAACAAGCAATATTAGTCTATCATTCGATAGGAAGCTTAATTTTCGACCTTTTGCGATACTCCAGCTTGAGAAACATCTTTTGGTATGTAGGTATCACTAGAATTAAGGATTTCACAGCACAGCACAGCTAGTCTCTATATTAATTAGTAACCGTAATGATTCCACAACGAGAAAGCATTTATAGAACTAACACGGAGCAAGATTTTTCTATGTGTGTTTTCTCTGATTTTTTTTGTTCAAATACACATTCTACCGAATATCTAAATTGATAAAAGTAATATTATACATCCTTAAAGCTCATAAAATAAAAAATAATGCATCTCAAATGATGTAACATTAATTAAAGTTAACACATTATTTATTATATCATTAGCCTATCCACTTGATAATCATTAATTATATATTTTTTTGCGATTCAAATGTTTTCGAATTCCTTTTAGAAAGAGTAGCGAACACAAGGGGAATAAATCAAAACAATAAAATAAATAAATTGTATAAGGAAATAAAAATAAATAAAAATTTCTTCAATTATTTAATTCTAACTTTAAAACAGTAAATTATATAAATTTTACAAAGAAAAAAAAAGTAAATATAATAAATAAATCGGTTGAGTTTTGTGAACTCCCATAACTACTCGCCATACCTCTCTCTAAGTGCAACCCATTATATAAAAACTTGAATGATTCAATTTCTATCCAAAAATGTAAACAATTTCAAAATTAATAACTCCATATAACCACCAATCCAATATTCTAATACAATAGTTATAGGAAATTTCTCTAGAACCTACATGATTTATTAATAAATATATACCTCGATAAATCACTTATTTCATCGAATTTTAATAAAAATTCTATGTTTTAATTGTATTTTTCATGTAAGAAATATGAAATTGTCAATTTAGAGTGGATTATAAATGTTCTCTTTAAAATTACTATTATGTTTTAGATGAATTATTATATTTTCTGGTTATTTAATAATGGCATGATGCGTTTAGAAAAAGGGGTTTGTACAGTATTTTTGGAGTCTACACATAAATAATTTTTTCTAGATTGTTTAATTATAATAATTTTTTACTTTTTTGGCCTGCTTAGTAAAAGATATCACGAAAACAATTTCAAAAGTAGATTGCAAATTAATTTCTTTCTTTTTAAGGGAAAAGAGAGAATTAAGAGGCTATTAAGCGAATTAGCCTTAATTTAATTAGCATTGCACATGAGGTCAAGCGCCTATATATCCATACCTGAACCTGACTTTCAACGAATTGACAAAGTAATATTTCTCTGAACAATATAATCTATTCAGGGAATGTATATAAACAAACAAATATGGTTGGTTGTTAGATACTAATTAATTAATAGATTAATTTAATAATAAGTCAACCACTAATTACAATGCTTTTCAGCCAAAGACAATTTCCATATGGCATGTGCACATCATGCATTTTAAAGTTCGTGAGTAGGTTTGCTTGAACAATTAATATGATATGTGCATTTAGACTTGAACCCACTTTGATTATTGTATATATTATACTATTCTTTAATGTTAATTAATTATTAATGTAATTACATGCCCACATGCACCCACTATCTATTATTAACTAATTTATAGTGATTAGTTAATTGTTAATATTACTACACAAAAGTAATCATTATTAATTGAATTTGAAACACATGAACAATATTGAAGATGGGAAAAATGAAGAATATGATGAAGGTGTGAAATTCTTTGTTAATGATTTAAAGATGCATATTAGGTAGTTAGGATTTTATTATTCTTTGGTTTCCGCAAAGAGTAAGATTTTTCACCTTATTATAGTAAAAATTTTATCACTTCAATTATTCATTTCATTTCCTTTGTGTTCCATTGGGGATAGCATTTCCGCTCACGAGGCCAGATAGCTTTAGAAGCATGCTCCACCCTGCTAAAAAGTATTGGTGGTGCACGGGTTTCAAAAGGATATATATTTATTTTGTTTGAAATAGTAGATTTTAGTTGAGTCTTAATTAATTTCATCCATTTGAGCATAACGTACTCAAATTTTTTTAGGATTAATACAGCTTTCATTTGGTTTAACGAAATCTCATATATACCTAGTAGTTTTGAAAATTCTATTAACTTTTTTTTATTAATGGAAGTTAACTTTTTTTTTTTGAAAAAAAAATCATATGAAATGATTAAAATATGCTTAAAGTACAAGATATTAAGAAAAAGAATACCAATAATCTAAATTTAAAACTATATCATGTGGAACAGTGCATTCACTATCACTATTCACTATTTGGTAATTTTATTTTTTAAAAATTATTTATTTAACAAAATATCTTTTTCTTAATTTATATTTATTTTTAAGGATTTATTTTAGGCTTAATCTTGTTGGGTTTTCTAGTCACTTCAGTCAAAATTTAACAAAGAGCGATGTAACACTAGCAAACTATTTATATAAACTAATTATATGCATCAATACATGACCACCAAATAACTCATTTTAATTAGTATAATTTACTAATAGTATTTATTTATTAAATTATTTTATGTCAATTGTCAGTCAATTTGTACTAGTGAATTTGTGTTAAAAATTTAAAACATGGTAAAACTCTTTAACAAAACAAGTTAACTAATGTTTAAAAGGACATTTGTGATTTTAATTTTTTTTTTTTTTTTAGAATCACAAAACATCCAATGAGATATATATAGTTATCAATGTCTATGATATTTTAATAACTAAAAGTAACATTAAGGATCAAACCCTATATTCATTATTGATTGGTGCGTCACATTTTATATATAATACAAAATTATTGAAACCTAGCTAGTCAAATATTGTAAAACCAATAATGAACAAACAGCATTGGGTTTGCATCTAGGCCATTAAATGGGGCATTCCATTTATTTTTGTAATTGGTGGATTGGAATTAGACACGTACACAAAACATAAAACACAAACTTTGGTAATCGTTGACAATTTTAATTTATCTATGCAAGACTTGCGTGGATGGTTGAGATTCAACTTCAGAATCGTCTTTGAATGATCTGATGACTAGTGTCCACCACCGTACTCGATCACCATGAGAAATAAAAATTAAAAAGCAAAGTCAATTAATTGTTAAGAGAATCATATTATATTATACATAAATATATATTGCCTTGCGTGACGGGTGAAAACGTGGTGGTCGGTTATCGACCCGGTTGACTTTACATTAATTCAAAACTCATCTTAGATCAGCAACTGAGTCTCAATCACCAATCCAAAGAAGAAAATTGAAAAAATAAATAAAATAAAATAGATTCTTAAAAAAAAAATCATAAATAGAAGAAATCCTGAGAACAATAAATAAAAATAAAACGAAATAGAAATATCAAAAAATCATAATTATAAGATAAGTGTATAAATGTCACTCTTCTTACTTGATTAAACTAAAACATATAACTGGTCTGTAAGAACACTCTGTTGATCTTATTTTCATTTTATTTTTTATTTTTAGTTGTGTCTGGTGTTTATACAAATTTTGAGTTGACGAAGAAAGAGAATCAAATGTTAACTATCTAAATCTATAAAATGCTGATAAGTCAAAAGATTCTTAAAAATAAAATAAAATAAATAATTTTTTTCGATCTTTTTGCATTTTACTTTTTTCTTTCTGTTTACTTTGGAATATTATAAGGAAGCATAATTAACATTATATACGAGGTAATTAATGCGCGGCTTTGGCAATAAAAACGTGCTTGAAAGTTGCAATACAAGTGGGCTCAAACTGCATGCAAGGGAAGAGAGAAGTTGCAAAGGAATTGTCAAATAAATAAATGAATCAAATAGAATATTCTTTGCATACAAATATTTTGGCTCTTCGTGAGTTGGGAATGGCGGCTTCTCTTGACGTCTTCGCTCATGAAAGAAAATGAAATGGCAATTAAAGCAAAGTTTGCGGTCAAGCACCACTTGCCCTCTGGAATCTGGATAAGGTTCAATGTGCTCTGCGTGTTTACTTAAGCTGTGTGCTACTACTGTTTCTTTTTCTGCTTTTGTTTTCGTGTTTTTACATTACTTTTGGATGGTTACGTAATATCCCCATTAATTTATTACGACTGCTTTTACGATTTTTATTGGGTTCAAAAGTTGTGTGTACAACTTTTAATTCCACCCCCTTTCCCTAAAGGCAGCGGCTGCACTCTAGTTTTTCCGATCATTTTTCATTGAGGTGTACCCAAATTTAAAAAAAAAAAAAATTTGGTACGAAATAGCCTATTACTGGGGCTCTTTCAAAAGTTGGTTTGTTAAATAATTCGATAATGTCGAGCAATTATTGAACCATATTAAACAAGCGTCTATCTTCATATGTCTGTGTTTTCGAAATAATAATGAATACTTGTTGAGAAGTTGCTAAGTATTTTATCTCCATTCGAGAAGTATGTCCTGTTAATTTTGTTAGATAGTTATCAAGGATGTTAGATAAAATATCAAATAGTTTGTTGCTCTGATTTCAATTAATGCTTCGATGATAATTAGCTAGTATATTCCAAGTTGCTTGGAACTATGTTTCATGTGCAATTGTATCAAATCAAAATTGAAAGTAAACCATCATTGAAAAAAAAAAAGGAGTACTCTACGTATCTTCTTTAATTTACAATTCAACCCCAGCAAAATAAGGAAAACATTTATTATTGGCGCATGCACATGACAAGTTCATTTAATCTAAAGTCATCACACGGTTTCATTTACGACACTAGTTTTTCCATTAGGCTTTCTTATTATAATTTCATCATAAAAATCTAAAATAGGAAATTAATTAAAGTCTGGGATAAAAACTTTTTTAATTAATTTTTTTTGTTAACGATATTAATTATCTACTAATTATTCCAATTAATAACTTAATAAGAGAGTTAATCAAGATTATAAGTTTGAATCCACTCATCCTTGATCACATCACTTTTAGTAGATATGACAAATTTCTACATGCTCACATTTTATCTCTTATTTTTCTAATTTATTTGAATGAAAAATTAAATAATTTTAATTCTTTCATTAATTTAAGTCACTGTATATATTTTTCCTTTTTATTTGGATGAAAATTAATTAGTAGAAAAAATTTAAATAATTTTTCTTTCACTTGCTCAAAATTTATCTCTTATTTTTCTAATTAAATTGAATAAAAAACTAATTTGATTTTAATTCTTTGATTAACTTAACTCCATCATGTATTTTTCCTTTGATGTGGGTAAAAATTAATAATATTTATATAATTTTCGGTGAAAAAGAACTAGACAACGTAGGCCAAGTAGATGGAAAGAGTGAAGGAAGGCAGCAGCCAGGAAAGGCACTCATGTCCCCATTAGCACTTGTCGGCAACTTAGAAGAGAGGTTTTCAATACACAGCGAAAACACGAGGTTGACAGAGAAATTAACCAAACACATCACGCTCTCGAGCTGCCACCAAGCTCGTGAGAGAGAGAAGTCAAATGTCAAAGGATCAACTCAAGCTCATTGTAATAACATGAGATGCCATGTCATCAGCTATAGATATAACGATAATATATTAATCGTTTCACCTTGTGCTTAATTTATTATTATTATTATAATAAATTAATTGATCAAGATCAAGCTTAGCCAAGCTAGCTAGACAGCACACCAGCGATTGGTGACCTGGTAAAGTTGTCCTTTCTTGATCTTGTGCCCTTCAAATAAACTTAGAAAAGTCAAATCACTCTCTCTCTCTCTTTCTCATCACCTGCTTAAATTTCCTTTTTTGCGTGTTTTTGACCTTCTTGGTTTGAATATCCACTGCTTCCGAGTGCTCATATGTTTTGTATATATAAAAACTCCCTCATAACGTCTTCAAACCAATTCACAAACTTCTCAACAGCTACACCAACTATACCTAGCTTAAATCAAATTCTCTGAACTGCTTCTCCAATTATTGCTTTCATCAATAGCTAGCTATCGAGCTTAATTTCTCTCCTTTTCCATCTGGGTGTTTGCGTTGAAGGTTAATTCAACCGCTACTGCAAGTTCTGATCTTCAAATTCTTTGGTTAGATTGAAGTAATGGATGAAATTGATGTTCCATCATTTTTTCTCTGCCCAATCTCTCTTGAAATCATGAAAGATCCGGTGACGGTGTCGACGGGGATAACGTATGATCGGGAAAGCATCGAGAGATGGTTATTTTCCGGCAGAAACAACACCTGCCCGGTTACAAAGCAAGCGTTGTCATCGGATTGTGACCTGACACCCAACCACACTCTTCGGCGGCTGATTCAATCTTGGTGCATCCTCAACGCTTCACATGGCATTGAGAGAATTCCAACTCCGAAGCAACCAATCAACAAAGCTCATATTGCTAAGCTCCTCCGCGATGCCAAGTCACCACAGATGCAAATTAAGTGCCTTAAAAGGCTCAAATCGATCTCCTCCGAGAATGAGACGAACAAACGATGCCTGGAAGGAGCTGGTGCAGTTGATTTCTTGGCCTTGATTGTGAGTAACTCCAATTCTACGTCATTTGTAGAATTATCAGAAGATGGGTTTGACTCGACAAGACCATGCGATGAAGCCCTAAGCATTCTCTGCAATCTTCAAATATCAGAAACGGGATTGAAGAATCTTATGACGAGAAGGGAATGCTTTGTTGAGTCCTTGACGCAAGTCATGCAACGTGGAAGCTACGAGTCCCGAGCTTATGCTGTCTTGTTATTGAAATCAATGTTTGAAGTAGCCGAGCCAATGCAACTCATAAACTTGAGACCCCAATTGTTCCTCGAAGTTATCCAAATTTTGCATGATCAGATCTCTCAGCAGGCTTCAAAAGCTGCACTACGGGGGCTAATCAATATTTGTCCATGGGGAAGAAACAGAGTAAAAGCAGTTGAAGCTGGTGCAGTATCGACTTTGATTGATCTTCTTCTCGACACATCAGAAAGAAGGGAATGTGAGATGATCTTAATGGTGCTTGATTTGCTATGCCAATGCGCAGAAGGAAGAGCCGAGCTCTTAAAGCACGGAGCCGGTCTGGCCATTGTATCAAAGAAGATACTTAGGGTTTCTCAGGTGGGGAGTGAAAGGGCTGTGAGGATCCTATTCTCCATTTCAAAGTTCTCCGCGACTTCTAGTATTCTTCAAGAGATGTTGCAACTCGGCGTTGTGGCCAAGTTGTGCTTGGTGCTTCAAGTTGATTGCAACACTAAGACCAAAGACAAGGCCAGAGAGATCCTCAAATTGCATGCTCGTGCCTGGAAGAACTCTTCATGTATACCAATTAGTTTGCTCGGCTCATATCCAGCAGCTTGAGAAATTTCACCTTTTCTCTGAATCTTTTTTCCCTTTTTAATTTGTGTACATAATTTATTGATGAAATGATTAAATATATACATAGAAATGGCACGAAAATTGGTGTCCATATTATTAAATATTTGATGTTATACGATAATTTGAATGGATTTTGTTCTACTTTTGGAAAGAAAAATAATGATTACTAACCAAAGTCACCAAGTTTGTCTTTACCAAATTTTTCCTTTGTCTTGCCGTAGTGAGTGCTCGAAATATAGTTGAAAATCGTTAGACTGAAAGCAATGAATCATGCCTAGCCAGGAATAGAGATACGTCGTCACTAATAATCGAAATTAAGAAAAGCAGAGATCCAATTTTGAACATTCTAAATTTTGTGAAACATACATGTTAATAATTTAAATATTCTGATTTTGTCATTTCATGATACCATGCTTCTTGAATCTAAAACTGCACAACATGATCCATCCTTGCATGACTCGTAATTATATTGCGTAAGCTGTTAACATATTTATCAGCCTATGTCATCATAATTTACATATTTATTCACTAAGATTTATTTTTAGATTTGCACAATTATAATATTTTACAACTTAAATATTCGTACTAGATACAACAATTAATTTCTCTTATGGATAGGATTGAGTTTGAACCAAAATACATATTTTCATAAAATCATATGATATTCAATATCTGAATCAAGCATTTTTTTTATATTAAGAAATTCTATTTAATATATATAAAATATATATATCTATAGGAGAAGTGGTACTCTTAAAAAATGGAATATTGCCTTCTTTTCTTGTGCCTAATAGTTAGTATCACCACGTTTATTCTTTTAGAAATCTCATCCTCTTCTTCTGTGCTCAATATATTCCGTTAAATCTTGACATATATCCTTATAATTTTATTATTATTGTTTACAGTAAAAGTCTATTGAAAATTCTTCAAAAGAATTGTATAAAAATTTCGATCAACCGCAACGAAACTCTGAAAGATTTACCCGTCATGTTCCGTGAAACATAAGAGTTGAATCAAATTGAAGAAGGTGCAAGTGGTTGCTTTAAATCCAACTGGGTCCAACGGTGAATGCATTCAAATTGGCCGCAAACCAGCTTTGAAGTATGAACATATTATTTTATTGGCGGCTCGGGTCAAATAACCAAATTTTTGTCTTGTAGCTAGGGCAAAAGCCAAAGCTTTTGCTGCCGATTCGTTGCATATTTATGTTTACTTACTGATGACTCGTGACTGGTCCATCCGCCAACCAAATTATATATAAATGAAGAAGAAGAAGATGAAGGCGGTGAGCCGCGAGCGTTTGAATATTGAATGTTCTTAGAAGCAAAACTTCAATAAATTTTTACCTAAAAATTTTTTAATCCAGCTCTACTTTCAACAGTCAATTTTAATCACCACTCTGCTTAATTAATAATCCCATTTTACTTTTGAATTCCTTTCTCTTTAGACTAAACACAATTTACTATCAATCTTCTTAGTTGACTTACCTTAATTTACGGATAAAAATTATTTAGTATTAGAAATTGAGTTATAAAAATTAATATTTCAACAGAACTTTATAATTTTTGAGTACTACTAGAAAATTTGTTAATGAAAGAATTAAATAAAATATTACTATTCAATTATGTCGTTATAATATCAATTTTTTATGAGGCAATTGCTTTGTCGTCGCTCTTTGTCTGGATCTATATGTGTGTTCTGTCTTCAAGGTTAGGTGACCTTAACAAAAACAAAACATAAAGCTATCCCTCCACTAACAACTTTGGCGACTTGGATACATTTGATTCGACATAACATTTTTTTTAATAATTTTCCTACTTTTGGAGTTTTAAACCCATCTAGAATTGTTAATTAGTTTGCTATATTTAACTTTTCACAACAAGAAATTTTTATATACTTGTCACTTTTGTATTTTTTTATTTGGTAATTTTTTAAGAAAGTGAGAAATATAACATTAGTATCAAAGTCAAACTCATCTTTCTTTCATACTTGTCACTCCTTGTTTTGACTTTATTATATATTTATCACATTTTTAGATTGTGACAAGTATATACACAAGTTTGTACAGTAAAAAATCTTTTATCTTGCTCCCTATTATAAAATATATGAAAAATTATAAAATATATGGATCTTTATGTAGTTTTTAGGGATAATTTTGATAAGTTTTAATAGATGGGGATTTCCTTCAAATTTAATAAAGTATATAATAAAAAAAAAATTCCAATCAACCCTAATCGCCCAAAACGGCAACCTAAATCCTTAACCCTTGAAGCTCTGTCATCCTCGAAGCTTCATCCTCATCCACTTCATTCCATCGTAGCCACTGGCCAAGCCCTCATCCAGCATCGTCGGCTCTCGAGTCTATTCATCTCCAGCTCGGTCCAAAACTTGAGCTTCAAAGACATTACTCAACCGATGACAAAGAATAAGGAAATAGCGATTCTGCTACTGCCGCCTCCGATCCAGCTTCTGCAGGTAGTCACAAGCCCCGTGGACGTCCTCCTGGTTCCAAGAACAAGCCCAAACCACCCATCATCATCACTCGAGACACTCCGAATACACTAAGATCCCACGTCCTCGAAATCTCAACAGGCTCAGACATAGTTGACTCTGCCTCAAATTACGCCAGGATCCGTGGAAGGCGTGTTTGCATCCTTAGCGGAACTGGGGCTGTCACTAACGTCACATTGAGGCAGCCAGCTGCTCCACCCAAGAGTGTCATAACCCTGCATGGATGATTCGAGATTCTGTCCCTCACAGGAACATCGCTGCCGCCTCCAACGTCGCCAGGAGCTGGTGGCTTAACTATATATCTGGCATGTGGGCAAGGACAACTGGTGGGAAAGAGCGTGGTTGGGCCATTGATGGCTTCAGGTCCTGTGGTTTTGATGGCGGCATCCTTTGCAAATGCAGTGTATGAATAGGTAGTCAAGTTTTGAGATTGTTGGTGGCTGCTGTTACGCTTAAATTGCCATGGTTTTACAAAGTGAGAAGTGGCAGTGCTGGCGACCAGCTAGGCCAGACATCCGTAAGTTTAGCAGGGTTGTACACTAGTTGGGTCAGTTACACCAATCTGCTTCCTCTATTCTTTCATATTGAACCTCAAAATTTACAATAATATAGATCTATCTTTAGATCTGACACGCATATTTGCTATGGTAAGTTGTGAGGCAAATAAAAAAATAAGAATGAAGGAAAGAATGAAGGAAAGAAAATATCATACACTGTTGAGGCGAAGCTATGCTCAAGTGTTTATTTATTCATTTTTTTTCTCTTAGTATAAATATGTACTTGTCCTGCATATGCTTGAGTTATCATTGAATCTCGTCCCCCTGGTAGTTACAATGACAACACTAGATTCTTGCACTGGAGAAGTTATCACTTTTCTACAAATAGAAATTTACCTTCTTTACCTAAAGAGGAAAGAAAATGTGGGGGAAGAAAAAGTAAAAGAACTGAAAAGCAAGTTTTTATACATTTCCTGTGCCAGGCAGCAACCTCTAGATTTGCTTGATAATAAATCAAGCTCTAGTTTTATTTCACCGTGTTGCTTAGACTTACATTTTTAGCATTATAAGGAAGTGGCACCATCCTTGAAGCTTAGGGTGGTGGGTCTATGGCGGACGAGCAAGAGTGTGTTAATGTTGTGCCAAACTAGGACTAAAATAATATAAGGCTAGGTTGATGAAATGGATCAATGAATCATTGTTATAAAAGGCTGCTCATATGATGAACATAGTAAATTTTTGTATAAAATTTCTTGTTGCATAATTTTCAATTTTCATTGCCATTTTTTGTTTTATCGGATTTATTAATGATCATGTAAGGAGCTTTTTTTTCCCCACATAATTGGTCTCTTATAATATTTTCTCCGTTGTTAATGATTTAAAAAAATGTGAAGGAACACTTTGACAGTCTACAAACTGAGTTCAGTAGTGAAGTTGAACTCCTAGCCAAAATTGATCATCAAAATCTGGTGAAATTACTTGGTTTTCTTGATAAAGGAAATGAGTGCCTTATCATAACTGAGTTGTACCAAATGGTACTCTCAGGGAACAATTGGATGGTAAGATCACTCTACTGTAAGATTGGTTATAGTTTATATTTAAATAATGTCAATGCCAATGGTGTTGCTATCGTTTTGGACAAGCCAGCATGGAAAGATCCTGGATTTCAATCAGATACTCGAGATAGCCATTGATGTTGCTCATGGCCTAACGTATCTCCATCTGTATGTAGGTGATTAAATTTAACTTGATTAATCTTTTAGGCTTATCATAGATGAATTCCTTCCGATATTACTAAAATTCTAATTGTCAATTGAAGAAGACAGAGGAGACTAAATAGTTATCACACCTTTTATTTTAGAACTCTCCCTATCTAACCCATTACTCTGCACTCTTCTTAATACTTTTAACCTTGTAGTCTTATCCGGAAGCACTACTCTTTATGAAAATCTAATTAAAAAGGTCCTGTGGTTTTCAATTTAAGTGTATGAAAAACAAGGTCCTGTGGCTTTTAGCAGGTTCAGCTGGCAGCATCTCAATCATCGGGAGTGATAGGTGGTGGGGGCCAATTGGGCAATGGCTGAAGTAGTGGCGGCGGTGGTGGTGGGGTTCCTTTCTATAATTTGGGAGTGAATAGCAGAAATTATCCTTTCCCTGCCGCTCCAGGTGGACCTCATGATGGTTTTGATTGGAGTAGTGGCAATACTACTACTACTACTACAAGGCCACACTTCTAGCATTTAAAAATTTATTTTAATTAATATATAAATTTTTGTATATCTATAGATGATATCTCGGTGTCTTGATTGGTTTTTGGCTTTTGATATGTTGATCAATTAAGGAACTGAAGAAGCATAAGATGGAGAAGAAGAAGAGCATAAATATGATGGAATATACGAGAAGCTAGAAGAAATTAATTAAGCGAGAGGGGTACTAATTCATGATGAGGTATATATGCAAGCCATATATCATGTTCTTTTATTCGGTCAATCAGCAGTAATATTCAAGTCCTCTAAAAGCTAATTGAAGATGATGTACATGTCGCTTCCACATCCAGTAAGTTCCAAATTCATGTACAAACTTATATATATGCTCTTGTTGATTTTCTTCTCTTATATAGCTTCTGATCAGGAATATCAAATTTGATTTCTTCTTCCAGCCTCTAGAACTAGATACATAAATGCGGATATAATTAGCTCATTTACTGGAAATTATCTATAATTTCTGAAAATGCATGTGCATTAATTGTTATTTTCCTAGCTAGTTCTAGGGTTTATCTTATTTAATTCCTATATCTATCTCATGCATGCAACTATACTTAGTTAATTTACAACCATACAAGATGCTAGCTCCATTTTGATTTTAAAATTAAGGAGAAAAGTAATCTAAAGTAACTAAGGTTATGAATTAATCAAGTTGTGTACTTGAAGAAGAATTAAATTAAGACAACTAGTCTACAAGCTTCAGCTATATATATCAATGTAGCTAGTAACTTTATAGTAAATGTTTTTCATTTTAGATCAAGTTTTTGATAGTTTTAATTTAGTGATTATTTCTTGAATTCAGAGTTACTGCTATAGATGGTCAATATCAGATTGGAATTTATACAGTACGTGAAATTCAATATGGTGAGGAGATCACATTCGACTATAATTCTGTTACAAAAGTGTGCATCTTCGTCCTATAAACCTTGCTTACGATAGAAGAAAATTTTGCAATCCATTTTCCTGATAATGGCTCTTTATGTTATAGAGTAAGGAGGAATATGAAGCATTTGTCTGTTTGTGTGGCAGCCAAGTTTGTCAAGGTAGCTACCTGAATCTGACAAGTGAAGGGCATTTTGAGAAGGTACACTTTCTGCAGAGGCATTTTTTTTAGCTATAAAAACCTGATAAGTATTTTTGTCTTTGTGATATTATGTATCCAACTAAGAGATTAGAGACTTTGCCAAATAGCCATCTCTTGCTTTGCCTGATTGGGGCAGAGGGATTTCCTCATTATCAGCTCAATCTGCAACCAGTTGAAATATGCTGATCCTTTCTTTCTTTCTATTTTAATGTTTCTTCATTATGTCTCAACTAATGTATATTCTCCATCAGGTATTGAAGGAGTTGCATGGATTGCTGGATTGACATCAACTAATGCTGAATCGACATCAACTAATCCAGGGCAGGTTTAGGCAATTGTTTGCTTGGTGGGTTGCCAAATTGGGTGATTGCATATTCGGCTCGCATGGGTGTGTCCTTGTTGCCTCAATTTTCAGTTGGCCAACGCACGAAATGATGCTGCATCTAGACCTGAACCTGCTAAAGCTATCATGGTAGAATAAGACTTTGTTATAAAACAAAGACATTCGATGGTATTGAAGTAAAAAGAGCTCCATCTAGTATTGTTACTTATCCTGTATCATGTTACAACTTATTACTTAAACACATTGTTTGGTGATTTTGATTGTAGGAGTCGTGCAGAGAAGTGGAAGCAATAATTGACTCTTTGAAACCACATGTGCTTTCTCTTTTGAAATTCACTAACACTTGATTGATGGATGGGTCATTTTTTAATTTGTAGGTTAGCTGCCTGCTTTTAGATATTTATTCTGTGTTGCATTTATGTTTTAGAATTTACTATAAAGTTGGTTTACATTTGTGGATCTGTTTTCGCTCATTGCAGTTTGTTTTCGCTCATTACATTTGCAGGTTTTCAGAATTTCCTAGAATTTCCTATAAAGGTTTGCTTGCCTCTCACTTTATTGCAAGTTTCGTTTTCATCTTGGTGTTGAACTTATGTTTGCAAACTTCACCAAGAAAACCTGATTTTGATGATCCTTGCAGCAACCACGAGAATATGAAATGCAACTAAGACCCACTTAAGAAAGGAGAAAGAATCAAAGAAACTGAGATGATGGCACAGCACATGCTGTTGAGACCATGAAATGGTAGATTTTTGCATTGATTTTTTCGATTTTTGGCTCCCTTACGAGTTTAACTGTTACATAAATTGGATTTTCCCATAAGCAGGTTCCATCCTGAACTGCAACTTTCTCTAGTTTGAATGTCAGTTTTCCAACATCCTCCGGCACCAAAGATATCATCACAGCAGATTTTTTTTTTCAGTCGTGGCACCTGCAAATGAAGGCACAACAAAACCAGGTGAGACCTTGTATCTCTTAAAGCCTTAAATCACTTGATCTCATCATCTGGATTTGGAAATATCTGTAAATTTTTCTTGGTTTAGTCAGCTCATCTAAATTTGAACTTCTAACCAATTCAAGTCTAAACAGAACAAACCTATTGTGATTTACAATATTCAATAACTCTTAACACATGAAATAACGATTTACTTTTTGCATTGTGAAATTAGTACCTCTGTTGCCTGAAACTGCAATTTGAATACAGCTTTGATCTTGGTATTGTCGTTCCTCCATAACTTAAAAATTTTCTTTCCAAGAAAAGTTTCTGATTGTCGATGTAAGTTCCAAGAAATGGGGCTTTGTGGCGCTGTGTGTTTAAGTTAATTGGCTATAGAAGGCATTGGCCTGGAGTGAATCTTGATTTTAATGGTAGTTATAAGTTATGGGAAGCTAATTGAAAGATTTCATGAAATATTGCTTTTGAAGTTAGTTTTAGATTTAGAGCTTTTTTTTTTATTGGTTTACTAATTTGAGGCACCATTTTGTGTTTTGATGTCCATGTGGTGCGAACTAGTAAAATTAAAATTGGAGAGTTTTTTGTCTCAGATTGTGGAAACTTCTGCTGAAATGACTGTGAATAAATGCATGGTTGTGATGCGTTTAAAACTAGCAAGTATACTAGTCGCACAAGTAATAAAGTGATAAGTAAGATATCGTTCCCACGAGGATTGATTCTAATTGAATTTGTTATTTCTAGCAACAATTAACTAAATGGGGGGTTTTGTTGGTTTATTAACTAGATGAAAAACTGAATACGACGGTAATTAATGAATAACACAATGCAAACTTAATTGAAATGGGAATTATTCAATGATAGAAATCTGGTTAAGGGATCATTCTCCACCACAAGATATGGATTTGCGAATTAATTGTAGAATTGTCATCCAATTACACCATTGAAATTATCAACCGTAGATAACAACAAGCTCTGTTATCCAATCTTTCCTTACTTTGTTGTTAAATAAAACAGGCTCTTTATTTAATCTCTATCCATTAAACAACCTAGAACAAGCTCTCTAAATTTAATTCAATGGATGCATTACGATAAGAAAGATAGGTTGATCTAAGCAATAAACACACAAGCTCGGATTATTTAACTTAGGTTATATTCTCCAATTGCAATCTCTGATCACAATTTTGCTACTAATGATTAGAAATTCAAGACAATTACGGATCAAGATTTCTAATCTAGCAATAGACAATATCCAGATTATATTCAGTTGGCCACCCAAATACAATCAGCAAGCAATCATAAGCATTAAACATGGGAAAATACAAGCAACTTCAATTAGAGAATTGGATAACAACTTCTTGCACAATCAACTTACAAAAACCATATCAAGGGCTTTGAAATCACCCTCAACCAATTCAGATTTAGTTACACATATTCAGAACACAAATACAATACAATATGGAGACATTCCAGAAAATGAAAGGAAAGGGAAAACTTAGCAAATTTGATGAAAATCTCTTAAGATTGTAGTTCTTCCTCTTTCCAAGCTTCCTTTCTCCTTCAAGAACTCCAGGAGATGAAAGAATTGCAGAGCTGCAGCCTCCACCACGTTCTCCCCTCTTCAAGTTATGAAAATAAAACCCCAAAATGTGTTTAAATACTCTGCTACAGTAACCTGCTACAGTGTCTCGTATTATACATGCTGCAGTGATTTGTGGAATTACATTTTTATACTTCTCACACTGTTTTGATTACAATTTTTGGTACACTGAATGGATTTATAAACCGTAAATTTCTCCAGAAAATAGACTTCGAGAGCTTTCCAACGTTAAATAATATGTCATCGGGTTCATTGTATATCAATACAATTAAATCCGAGAAGATGGTTGACTAGCAGAGTTGAAAATGAAGGGTTTTACTCCATTTTTGTGCAAGTTGCTCCAAAACTCCTACAAACATCAAAACCACACCAAAACATAAAAATACCAAGGAATATAGCAAAGAAACATGGACGAATTGATATGAAAATGATATATAAATAGACACTTATCAAATTCCCTCACACTTAGACTTTGCTAGTCCTCGAGCAACTACGACAATATGAAATAAAACTAAACCGAAACAGAATTAACAAAAAATTAAAACACACAAATGCTTCATCTTGCAAATAGGCCTCAAAGATTGTACTTAATTACAACCTAAGGAAAACTTCAAAACAATGCACTTGATCAAGAATTTCATCTCAAGGATTAGTTTCGCTTTACTTCAATTCCTCAAGTGTGTGTGTGTAGAGCCATTCTCACCTAATCACTTGTAACCCGGATGAGTTTATGCATAAAAATGAATCATATTAATATTGAAGATGTGTGTATAAATGAACTCCATAGGCTTGCTTTTCAGGTCACTCTCCACTAATTTAGACATGCACAACACCAAGGATCAAGTAGGACTTTATTAAGCTTGTAACGTTTGGCTTGGGTGAAGGTATGATAAAGGATAATAATTTGGCTCAAATCACCTACAAACACATAAATCATTCAAGACTATGTAGAGCTCAACCCTATAACACAACTTTATTTTAATTCACCAGGTTACTCTCCCAAACTTATTTAGAACACTCAATCTTTTTTTTTCGCAGAAAACAAAAGAAAACTACACCCCCACATTTTGTTGTTTCATTCTTTTTAAGAACATTAAGGGTATAGATCTCTTATTCTTCTTCTTTTGTTCTTTTTTTTCTTCTTTTTTTCTTTTTTTTCTTTTTTTTTTATTACACTTCCCCTCCCCCCACACTTAAACAACACATTGTCCTCAATGTGTAAGTACGTGGACGATAAGTACAGAGTGGCTTTTTTTTGTTTTTTTCTTTTTTTTTCAAACATAATAGAACTCACTTGCATTGCTCATGACACATCCCAACCTCCTCTAACTTCCCAAAACCAGAACATAGCTCAGAATTTAATTGTGAATGATCTACATGCTCATAAGTAAGGGATAAACTGTTTGGAACAAATTCATTTGAGGTTAGGAAATCTTTTAGTGAGTTAACAAAGAAAAAGGCTTACAAAGGCTCAAAGGGGTAACTATGGATCAATTTCAGTCAAGGTTGGCTATTAAGGCTCAAACGGCCCAAAGATGGCCTAAATCATTTCCCCAATGTTGCACAGTCTAGGATTTCGCCTCGAGTGACCATCAACAAGTTCTAGAATTCATTGAAATCTGAAGAAACATTTAAATTACATAAACTTTCTCTAAGTGAACAAATAACTTCGTGATAATAGCTCAGTGCTCAATGTTGCGGAAGGAATCAAAAGCAAAGCGAAAACCAATGAACATTTCAAGCACACAGATCCATGCATCATTTATCATTTTCCAAGAGTTATTCTTAATTCAATCAGTATCTTATCATTGACCCACAAAATACAAGAAAAGAGGTACGTGGCGTTGTTACACCTGAGTCAATATTGTATATTTCAACAATCCTTAGGACCAGTAGTCCGCAGACTTAAGGTTTCCAGCCTATATACCTTTATTATGAAGAACAAAACAAGAAACAAGACACTTCAAACAATATAAAATAAACAAACTACAGATTTATTTAGAGAGAATGCGTTTCAAGAGTTAAGGAAACCCCATATTCTGCCATTCTCAGTTTTTCCACAATGTTTTTTTTTTTCGAATCGAAACTGATAAAGACAAAAACACACAACAACTCTAAATTACACAAAACTAAACTTACTCATAAATAACAAAGTCCAACAAGCCAGCAAACAAAAACAAGTCAGTTAGAATGGGTCTAAAAAGTTTAGAAGTTAGCCTCCTTATTCAGCCATTATGGATTGAAGAGATCCAGAATGCGTTTCAATAGGAATTGAACTTTTTAAGCCACCACTCTAAAAGCCATGATTAGAAAATATTACCTGGGCCGAAAGAAATAACCTAAAAAAAAAAACTCAAAAGAAATGACATGAAAAATCTCAACTAAACACACTAAAAAGAAAGTAAAACAAAAACAAAGCAAACCAATAGATAGAGATTACAGATGGAGCGTTAAATCCAGTCGACGCCTTTTATTGCCTTCTCCAAGCCAATCTATCCGAGCCGTTGTTGGATCAGGCGAATAGACGAATTCTTGTAGTTTATCAATTAACTAATCCCCTGCAGTTTAAAGCTGTAACGCAGGATTTGCCTCGCCGACGGTGAGATGAAGTTTTTGTCTACAGCTTGATCAAGAAAGGACAACAAACCATCAAAAAAATTATTGACATTTAACAAACCAATGGGTTTCCGATGGATGTTTAGCTGTGCCCAAGAGTGATTTGAAATATCTCCTCTAATGTACCATAACCACCAGGCAAAGCTATAAATGCATCGGACTTAACAACCATATGTGCAATACGCTCATGCATGCTAGAGACTTGTAACTTTTCCCCGATTGTGTTGCCTACGATATCTCGCACAGCTAATGGTTTAGGGATAATGCCGAGAACTTTACTTCCTCCCAAGGATGCAGCTGTCGACACACACCCCATTAACCAAGACTACCCCCTCCATAAATCAAATGAATACCCCTCGCAGCTAATGTCCTACCAAGATCAAGAGCTGCTGTTGTAAACTCTCCATCTTTACCAAATTGCGATCCACAAAATACGCATATATGTTGGAATCGCCGAATTGGTGTTTTCTCCATTTCTACAAGTGCTCTAAACTTGTGTAAGACAATGATGCACGTTAGGTATTATGCGATTCAAGTGCAAGACAGGTTATAAAATGAATTTGAGAATATGCAAAATGGATATATACACACGTAAAACTCTCAAATTTGACACATGGGGACATAATTTCGGTGGGGGATGCTCGATGCAGATTTATCGCCCCAAGATTTGAAAAAAATGAGATATGCTTTCGACGGGGTTTGACAAAACCTACACACTTGTCTCCCACGTCAAGCATGGAAAATGGACATACACTTTCGGCGGGGTTTGACAAAACCGCCACACTTGTCTCCCACATGAAGCATGAAAAGTAAAGATATACTTTCGGCGGAGGTTGACAAAACCTCCACACTTGTCTTCCACGTGTGCTTATATCATGGGGTAGTCATCTGGTTTGTCAAAAAGAAAACTTGAAATTAAAACAAACAAAATCAATAAACAACAACAACACAAAAACAACATTGATAATCAGATCAAACGAAACAAGAAAGAAATAAAATTCGACAACAACAACACACAGTCAAATATACAAGTAGTTGTGATTGTGGCTCACATCTTCCTCTGGTTTTACGTCCAGTAACGGCTGAAACGCCTTCTATGAGTCGGGGATTTGCTTCCCATCCAGTTTTCTTATAAACTGGCAGACAGGGTTGTTTTTAGTTAGATTCCCTATACTATAGCACTGTAATTCATCACGAAATTGTGTCCATAGATTAAGCAATTCACGCTGAACAAGTCCACAAGAATGTGACTCAAGAGTTAATAAAACATTATCCAGCGACTCATTACTCATACCATTCTTAATAAATGACAGTTTATCTTCTCTATTTCTCGACACAAAACCTAATGAACGACAAGTCTGGTTACAATTCCATCTAGCACATTTATAACATACTTGTAACCTTTTTGCTCTTCGCCTCTTGGCGTAGTAGCTCTTTCCTAGACCAGGCATGAATTTTGCGAGATTAATGTCAGGCTCACTGGACAATCTCACCTTGGCTTCGATAAGCCATCGGATATCCGCAGGCACATTTAGAAGCATCAACGCCCAAAGTCTAGTCATCCGTACTTTATAAATTTGGGACACAGCATTTTGAGAAAGTCAAAGAAATATTTATGAAGGTTCGACAGAAAGATATC
>SNVD02005297.1:0-22997 GCA_013180625.2 Boswellia sacra
ATCGCATAATACCTAACGTACATCATTGTCTTGCACAAGTTTAGTGCACTTTTAGAAATGGAGAAAACACCAATTCGGCGATTCCAAAATATATGCGTATTTTGTGGATCGCAATTTGGTAAAGATGGAGAGTTTACAACAGCAGCTCTTGATCTTGGTAGGACATTAGCTGCGAGGGGTATTCATTTGATTTATGGGAGGGGTAGTCTTGGGTTAATGGGGTGTGTGTCAACAGCTGCATCCCTAGGAGGGAGCAAAGTTCTTGGCATTATCCCTAAACCTTTAGCTATACGAGATATCGTAGGCAACACAATCGGGGAAGAGTTACAGGTCTCTAGTATGCATGAGCGTATTGCACTTATGGTTGTTAAGTCTGATGCATTTATAGCTTTGCCGGGTGGTTATGGTACATTAGAGGAGATATTTCAAATCACCTCTTGGCACAGCTAAATATCCATCGGAAACCCATTGGTTTGTTAAATGTTAATAATTTTTTTGATGGTTTGTTGTCCTTTCTTGATCAAGCTGTAGAAAAAATTTCATCTCACCGTCAGCAAGGCAAATGCTGGTTACAGCTTCAACTGCAGGAGAGTTAATTGACAAACTACAAGAATTCGTCTATTCACCTGATCCAACAATGGCTCAGATTAATTGGTTTGGAGAAGGCAACAAAAGGCGTCAACTGGATTTAACCCTCCATCTGTAATCTCTATTTGCTGGTTTGCTTCTTTTTTGTTTGCTTTCTTTTTAGTGTGTTTATTTGAGATTTTTCATGTCGTTTCTTTTGAGCTTTTTCAGGTTATTTCTTTCGTCTCAGGTAATATTTTCTAATCTCGGTTTTTAGAGTGGTGGCTTAAAAAAGTTCAAGTTCTCTTGAAACGCATTCTGGATTTCTTTAATCCATAATGGCTGAATAAGGAGGCTAACTTCTAAACTTTTTAGACCCATTCTAACTAACTTGTTTTTGTTAGCTGACTTGTTGAACTTTGTTATTTTATGAGTGAGTTTAGTTTTGCGTAATTTAGAGTTGTTATGTGTTTTTATCTTTATCAGTTTTGATTTAAAAGAAAAAAAACAATTGTGGAAAAACCTGAGAATGGCAGAATATGGGATTTCTTTAACCCTTGAAACGCATTCTCTCTAAATAAATCTGTAGTTTGTTTATTTCATGCTATTTGAAGTGTCTTTTTTCTTGTTTTGTTCTTTCATAATAAAGGTATATAGGCTGGAAACCTTAAGTCTGCGGGCTACTGGTCCTAAGGATTGTTGAAATATACAATCTTGACTCAGGTGTAACAACGCCACGTACCTCTTTTCTTGCATTTTGTGGGTCGATGATAAGATAATGATTGAATTAAGAATAACTCTTGGAAAATGATAAATGATGCATGGATCTGTGTGCTTGAAATGTTTATTGGTTTTCGCTTTGCTTTTGATTCCTTGCGCAACATTGAGCACTGAGCTATTATCACTGAGTTATTTGTTCACTTAGAGAAAGTTTATGTAATTTAAATGTTTCTTCAGATTTCAATGAATTCTAGAACTTGTTTGATGGTCACTCGGGCGAAATCCTAGGCTGTGCAACATTGGGGAAATGATTTAGGCCATCTTTGGACCGTTTGAGCCTTAATAGCCAACCTTGACTGAAATTGATCCCTAGTTACCCCTTTGAGCCTTTGTAAGCCTTTTTCTTTGTTAACTCACTAAAAGATTTCCTAACCTCAAATGAATTTGTTCCAAACAGTTTATCCCTTACCTATGAGCATGTAGATCATTCACAATTAAATTCTGAGCTATGTTCTGGTTTTGGGAAGTTAGAGGAGGTTGGGATGTGTCATGAGCAATGCAAGTGAGTTCTATTGTGTTTGTAAAAAAAAAAAAAAAAAGAAAAAAAAAGCCAATCTGTACTTATCGTCCACGTACTTACACATTGAGGACAATGTGTTGTTTAAGTGTGGGGGAGGGGAAGTGTAATAAAAAAAAGAAAAAAAAGAAAAAAAAAGAACAAAAGAAGAAGAATAAGAGATCTATACCCTTAAGTGTTCTTAAAAAGAATGAAACAACAAAGTGTGGGGGTGTAGTTTTCTTTTGTTTTCTGCAAAAAAAAAAAAAGATTGAGTGTTCTAAATAAGTTTGGGGGAGTAACCTGGTGAATTGAAATAAAGTTGTGTTATAGGGTTGAGCTCTACATAGTCTTGAATGATTTATGTGTTTGTGGGTGATTTGAGCCAAATTATTATCCTTTATCATACCTTCACCCAAGCCAAACGTTACAAGCTTAATAAAGTCCTACTTGATCCTTGGTGTTGTGCATGTCTACATTAGTGGAGAGTGACTTGAAAAGCAGGCCTATGGAGTTCATTTATACACACATCTTCAATATTAAATATGATTCATTTTTATGCATAAACTCATCCGGGTTACAAGTGATTAGGTGAGAATGGCTCTACACACACACACTTGAGGAATTGAAGTGAAGCGAAACTAATCTTTCGAGATAAAATTCTTGATCAAGTGCATTATTTTGAAGTTTTCCTTGGGTTATAATTAAGTACAATCTTTGAGGCCTATTTGCAAGATGAAGCATTTGTGTGTTTTAATTTTTTTGTTGATTCTGTTTCGGTTTAGTTTTATTTCATATTGTCGTAGTTGCTCGAGGACTAGCAAAGTCTAAGTGTGGGGGAATTTGATAAGTGTCTATTTATATATCATTTTCATATCAATTCGTCCATGTTTCTTTGCTATATTCCTTGGTATTTTTATGTTTTTGTGTGGTTTTTGATGTTTGTAGGAGTTTTGGAGGAACTTACACAAAATTGGAGTAAAACCCTTCATTTTCACCTCTGCTAGTCAACCAATTTCTTGGAGTTGATTGTATCGATATACAATTAACTAGATAACATGCTATATACCATTGAAAAGCTCTCCAAGTCTATTTTCTGGAGAAATTTACGGTTCACGAATTTATGTAGTGTACCGAAAGTTGTGATAAAAATGGTATGAGAAGTGTATATTTGTAATTCCATATATCACTGTAGCATGTTATTAAATACGGGGCACTGTAGCAAGTTACTGTAGCAGAGTATTTAAACACATTTTAGGGTTTTATTTTCATAACTTGAAGAGGGGAAAACGTGGGAGGAGGCTGCATTTCTGGATTTCTCTCATCCCTTGGAGTTCTTGAAGGAGAAAGAAGATTTTGAAAGAGGAGGAACTACAATTCCAAGAAGATTCATCTACAAAGAAGATTTTCAAAGAATTTGCTAAGTTCTTTCTTTCCTTTTCAATTCTGGAATTTCTCTGTATTGTATTTGTTATTCTGATTGAATATGTGTAACTAAATCTGAATTGGTTGAGGGTGATTTCAAAGCCCTTGATATGGATTTTGTGAGTTGATTGTGTAAGAAATTGTTATCCAATTCTCTAATTGAAGTTGCTTGTATTTTCCCATATCTAATGCTTATGATTGCTTACTGATTGTATTTGGAATGTCCAACTGAATATAATCTGTTGTTGTCTATTGCTAGATTAGAAATCTTGATCCGTAATTGTCATGAATTTCCAATCATTAGTAGCAAAATTGTGATCAGAGATTGCAATTGGAAAATACAACCTAGGTTAAATAATCCGAACTTGTGTGATTATTGCTTAGATCAACCTATCTTTCTCATCGTAATGCTTCCATTGAATTAAACTTAGAGAGCTTGTTCTAGGTTGTTTAATGGATAGAGATTAAATAAAGAGCTTGTTTTATTTAACAACAAAGTAAGGAAAGATTGGGATAACAGAGCTTGTTGTTATCTACGGTTGATAACTTCAATGCTGTAATTGGATTACAATTCTATGTTAATTCACAAATTCATATCTTGTGGCAGAGAAAGAACCCTTAACCAAGTGTCTCTCATTGAATTTTCAATTCATTTAATATTGTGTTGTGTTATTCTTTATTTGCCTTCGTATTCAGTTTAATTAATCATTCAACAAAACCCCCCATATTTAGTTTATTTTTGCTGAAAAATAACAAATTTAATTAGAATCAATCCTCGTGGGAACGATATCTCACTCATCACTTTATTACTTGTGCGACTAGTATACTTGCTAGTTTCGAACGCATCACAATGAAAGGCCCAGTCCAACGTGACTGAAGTTTACCAGGAAATAAGTGCAACCTTGAATCATACAAAAGAACTTTTTGTGAAGGTTCAAAAGATTTTCTAACAATAAATTTGTCATGAAAAACCTTCATTTTTTCTTTGTAGATTTTAGAATTTTCATAAGCCTCATTCCTGATTTCTTCAAGTTCACTCAGTTGGAGTTTACGTAACTTGCAAGCATCATTCAAGTTTGTGTTAAATGTTTTAATGGCCCAATAAGCTTTATGTTCAATTTCCACCGGCAAGTGACAAGGTTTTCCATAAACTAATCTATAAGGAGACATTCCCAATGATGTTTTGAAAACAGTTCGGTAAGCCCAAAGTGCATCATTAAGTCTTAAAGACCAATCTTTACGATTTGGGTTAACCGTTTTTTCTAGGATCTGTTTTATCTCCCTATTAGCTAATTCAACTTGTCCACTTGCTTGTGGGTGATAAGGTGTAGAAATTTTATGGGTTATTCCATATTTCTTCATTAAAGTTTCAAATGGTTTGTTACAAAAATGTGTACCCCCATCACTAATAATGGCTCGAGGAATTCCAAATCTACTTAAGATATTCTCCTTCAAGAATTTGACAACTGTTTTGTGATCATTGTTTCGACATGGAATTGCCTCGACCCATTTTGAAACATAGTCCACTGCAACAAGGATGTACACAAAACCAAATGACGGTGGAAAGGGTCCCATAAAATCAATACCCCAACAGTCAAAGATTTCAACGACAAGAATGGGATTCAACGGCATCATGTTTCTTTTTGAAATGGATCCCAATTTTTGACAATTTTCACACATTTTGCAAAATGCATGTGCATCTTTAAATAAGGTGGGCCAATAAAATCCACATTGCAAGATTTTAGCAACTGTTTTTCTAGACGAAAAATGTCCTCCACATGCTTCAGAATGACAAAAGTTAATGACACTACTTACCTCATTGTCGGGTATGCATCTTCTTGTTATTTGGTCCGGACAATATTTGAAAAGATATGGGTCATCCCAATAAAAATTTTTCACCTCGGTTAAAAATTTCCTTTTGTCTTGAGCATTCCAATGAGGTGGCATTTTTCCTGTTGCAAGAAAATTTACAATGTTAGCAAACCAAGGTACTGTAGCAACAGAAAATAAAAATTCATCAGGAAAAGAATAATTGATAGGTGAAGTTTCAATTAATGTCTCTGTCGTTAGACTTGAAAGATGATCTGCAATGACATTTTTGGCTCCTTTCTTATCCTTTATTGTGATGTTAAATTCTCAGAGCAATAAGATCCACCGTATCAATCTAGGTTTTGCATCCTGTTTAGACATTAAATATCTCACAGCTGCATGGTCAGTGTAAACAATTGTGGGAGAACCAATTAAATAAGAACAAAATTTGTCCAATGCAAATACAACTGCAAGTAGTTCTTTTTCAGTTGTTGTGTAATTCATTTGCACATCATTTAAAGTCCTACTTGCATAGTGTATGACATAAGGCTTACCTTCTTTTCTTTGTCCTAAGATAGCACCAACGGCATAGTCACTTGCATCACACATCAATTCAAATGGCAAGGACCAATCAGGAGATTGCATAATTGGAGCAGTTGTTAAAAGTCCAATTAATTTATCAAAGGCATTTTGACATTCTTGAGTCCATTCAAAAAAGGTGTCTTTTATTAAGAGGTTACAAAGAGGTTTAGATATAGTACTAAAATTTCTTATGAACCTCCTATAAAATCCAACATGCCCTAAGAATGAACGAACCTCTTTGACTATTTTTGGTGGAGGCAAATGGGAAATTAATTCCACTTTTGCTTTGTCCACTTCGATTCCCTTAGAAGACACCACATGGCCTAAGACAATTCCCGAAGTGACCATATAATGGCATTTTTCCCAATTCAAAATAAGACCTTTTTCTACAACACCTTTTTAGGACTTTTTCTAAGTTTTCAAGACAATTGTCAAAAGAGTTTCCAAAGACAGTTAAATCATCCATGAAAACTTCTAAACAATGCTCAACCATGTCACTGAAAATGCTTAACATGCATCTTTGAAAAGTGGCTGGGGCATTACAAAGTCCAAAAGGCATTCTCCTAAATGCAAAAGTGCCGAAGGGACACGTGAATGTGGTCTTTTCTTGGTCTTCGAGTGCAATGAGAATTTGATAATAGCCTGAGTATCCATCAAGAAAACAGTAGTAGGGGTGTCCTGCTACTCTTTCAAGAATTTGGTCAAGGAAAGGTAAAGGAAAATGGTCTTTTCTAGTGACAGCATTTAATTTTCTATAATCAATGCACATCCTCCAACTAGATGAGACACGAGTTGGCAATGATTCACCCTTTTCATTTTTCAACTACTGTAATGCCAGATTTCTTAGGTACTACTTGTGTAGGGCTTACCCACTTGCTATCAGAAATAGGGTAGATAATTCCCACATCAAGTAGTTTAAGAACTTCAGCCCTAATAACCTCTTTCATATGTGGATTTAATCTTCTTTGAGGTTGTTGGGATGTTTTGGCATTTTCCTCTAAATGTATTCTATGTGTGCAAATTAAAGGGTTAATGCCTTTTATATCTTTTAAAGTCCACCCGATTGCATTTTTATGCCTTTTAAGCACTTCTATCAACTTACCTTGTTGCTCGCATGTGAGGGATGAAGAAATTACCACTGGATATGTCTGATTCTCCCTAAGATATGCATATTTCAGTCCTTCAGGTAAGGGTTTCAATTCTAACTTGGGAGCTTCATCTTCCTTGCTTTCATTCATTTGCCCCAATTCTTCAAATCTTGATTTTGAGCCTTTTTCCATCACCTGTGCACAATCCAATAAAGAACATATATATCAGAAAGATCAGACTCTAGTTCCATGCTTGGTTCTAATGAATTTACTAGACAAGTTTCCAAAGGGTCAGAAGAACTCCCTTTTTGGATGTGATCTTCCACAATAGATTCAATTACATTGGCCTCGTCAATTTCATCTTCTTCTTCATTTGGTTGTTTGCACATATTAAAAACATTAAGTTCCAATGTCATGTTCCCAAATGATAGCTTCATGACTCCATTCCTGCAATTAATCAAAGCATTAGAGGTAGCTAGAAATGGATGCCCTAAAATAACAGGAATTGAATTGCTTACTTCTACTGGTTGTGTGTCCAAGACGATAAAATCCACTGGGTAAATGAATTTATCGACTTGAACTAATACATCTTCTACTACTCCTCTTGGTACTTTAATTGATCTATCAGCAAGCAAAAGAGTCACAGAAGTTGGTTTTAACTCACCTAGATTGAGTTTTTGAAAAACCGAGTATGGAAGCAAATTCACACTAGCACCAAGATCAAGTAAAGCTTGTTCAATTTTATGGTCTCCAATAACACATGAAATTGTAGGACAACCTGGATCCTTATATTTCACTGTATTATTATTTTGAAGAATAGCACTTACTTGCTCAGGCTAGAAAGGCCTTCTTTTTCACATTCAGTTTTCTTTTCACAGTGCACAAGTCTTTCAAAAATTTTGCATAAGAAGGTACCTGTTTGATCACATCAAGCAAGGGAATGTTGACCTTTACCTGTTTGAAAATTTCAAAGATTTTAGAATTGTGAGTTTGTTTCTTTTGTGTGGCTAATGCTTGAGGAAATGGAGGCACAGATGAGGATATGATTTCCTCTTCGCTAGGTGTTGGTTTGGCAACCTCTTCCTGCCCTTTAGAGATCGATTCTTCTTCTTTCTCGCAAGGGTTAGGAATGTGTTTTTCAACAATCTTACCATTGCGAAGGGTCATGACTGACTTGGCTTGGTCAAAGTAATGGTTACTTGAACTTCCTACATTTGAGTTAGATTGATCTTTGGGGTTTTGCAATGTTTGAGAAGGAAATTTTCCCTTCTCTTGGATGCTAAATGTAGATGCAAATTTTGCAAGAGTTTTTGACAAATTTGCTAATGTTTGAGCAGTTTGACTATTAAAAGTCTCTTGCTTTGTAATGAATGAATGCAATGTCTCTTCAAAGTCATTCCTAGGAGGAGGAGCATATGCATGATCATGAGAATTTTGAAAATTTTGTCGTGTTTGAAAAGGGACTTGTGAAGATTGTGCATGATTATCATTTTTCCAACTAAGATTTGGATGATTTCTCCAACCAGGATTGTAGGTTTGTGAGTATGGATTGTGATTTGGCCTTTTGAAAGTGTTCAAGGCATTGGTTTGCTCATGGAGACATTCCCTAAAGGTAGGCAAAGTTGGGCAATCATCAGTAGAATGGTCATTGTCATCACAAATGTTACAGACATTTTCTTGAATAGAATTCAATTGACTACTCTTTTTCATTTCTAAAGCCTCAACTTTTCTAGCTAGGGATGCATATTTGGCTTGAAGGTCATGGTCTTCCCTAAGGTTGTAAATACCTCTATTGGATGTCGAGGTTTGGGCCTTGCTTGGTACCTCATAGGTACCAGCAGTGTCCCAATTTTGTGCCTTTTCTGCCAAGGAATCTAGGAAGTCAAGTGCTTCCTCAGGGTCTTTTTCTTTAAATTCTCCATTACACATTAATTCCACTAGTTGCCTATCTTGAGGTGTTAACCCTTCATAGAAGTGTACAACTACTCTCCAAGTCTCAAAACCATGGTGAGGACAGGTATTAAGTAGTTCCATATACCTATCCCAACATTGGTAAAGGGTTTCCCTTTGTTTTTGAGAGAAATCAGAAATTTGTCTTTTAAGAGAATTTGTTCTATGGGTAGGAAAAAAATTTTTCAAAAATTGTTGTTTCATCTCATCCCATGAACTGATGGAATTCGACCTCAAATTTTGTAGCCATGTTCTAGCTTTATCTTTTAAAGAAAAAGGAAAAAGCTTTAATCTAATGGTGTTTATGTTACAATTTGGGTCAGTGTAGGAATTACATACCTCTTCAAAGAGTTTTAAGTGCGAATATGGGTTCTCCATGTCAAGGCCATGAAAAGTGCGTAGAAGTCGAACAGAACTTGGTTTGAAATTGAAATGAATTGAATCTGGAGGAGAAACTACACAAGATGGTGCACTAGTCCTTACCGGATTCATGTACTCTCTTAGGGTTCTTCGTTGGTTTTGATCATTTTGTTGTGAACGGTTGTCCCCTTCATCCGTGAATATTTCCACATGATTGTCGACCATGTTTTCTAAGGAAGATGATGTTTTTCTAACAAGTCTACCACTAGATGTTCATGACCAAATTTTCATGCAAGGAAGAGAGACGGAAAGAGAAGAAAAGATGAACACACAACAAATTAAGATCTAAGATGAGAAAAGAGAACACTTACAATTTTGCACGCCAATTTTTACCTTCCCCGGCAACGGCGCCAAAAACTTAACACATCCGAAAAAGGATTGTCTCCCAAGTATAAGAGTGTCGAAGTAATAAACCCGGTGAGATCGGGGTCGATCCACGAGGAAGGAGGTTTTAGCACTACAAATTATAAGTAAGCAAATATGATGTGGATGATTCAAAGGGATGGCAAGATAATATCAACAAATATAAGTAAAGAACAAGTTCTTAAACAATAAATGAGAATAACACAAGAGAAATTCACACAATAATAATGAGAGCTAAGGTTAGGGGATCCGCCCTTGATATTTCAAATAAGGATAAACAACCTGTTTTAGTTATATGAATTATATTTGCTTCGTTACCAATATTTATACCACTTCTTATAAATGGGTTCAAGCATCCAATGTGTCAATCTCTATATGTCGACAGCAAATCAAGGTTCCTAACTAGATTCGTGTCGGTAAGGAAAAACCATACGACATCTAGGAAGGATCCAAGCATTTGATGTGCCAATGATTGTCGACAATGGATCAAGTCCTCCACTTTACGAGTGGTGTCAAGATTGATTAAGAAAATAAATATAAATCATATAAAATAAACAACACAAGATTACGATTATTAAGCACATACCAAGGGTTAGAGAATCCTTATTCTCATATAAAGGGTTTCACCCTTTCACCTTAGCAAGAGAGAAATTAGCAAGACATTATAAGAGAAAGAACACAAAATGTAAGAAAAAGGAAATTCATTAATAATATTAAAACACAAGAGAGAAACATAATACAAGATCCCAGCAAAGGCCAAGATGCCCTAATGGGTCACAAGGCACCTCTATTTATAGATACATTCAGGGGCAAACTTGTCAAATTACAAAGAAATAATTGTCAAATATTAGATGCACCAACTTTGACAATTAGGATAATTAGGTGAACCAACTTTGACCACCGATTTTGACCTTGACTTATTGTGAATTTTAATCACATATCTTCATGAAAGTCGTAGATATTTCTCTCAGATTTCTAGAACATCTTGATTCATACAATTTGGATACGTATTCTGAGAGATATGGTCAATATACTGAGGCATGGTCAGGTTGGACCAAAACTACAGATGGATTCACTTCAAGCCCATTTTTGGTCCACTAAGAGCCCGAATTGGATGAAGCTTGTGAAATATAATCTTGTAGATAATTTAATCAGCTTTCCAAAACATTAAGATTTGCACCATTCTGATCTATAAATAAAGAGTTATGCCTATTTTACCGAACCTGTAACAAAACCAAAATTAAGAGAAATTAATTCCAAAGATGCAAATGCTACAAATATGCTTAAGTTGAGGAATTTAATGACACTATTAATGCAATATGATGAACTAAACTCTTATTAAACATGCATATTTAAGTGTTCATCATTAATCCTATCTCCACTCTAGGCTTACTGAGTTCTAAATTCTAGGTTATTAATGCTACTCTTTCTAGATCCTAAGTTTTATTATGTACACAATCACTTTTATCTTTTTTCTTACATATAAAGTGTTGACAGTTTATATACATACATAGAAAGAGAGAGAAAAATTTATTACATTTCTGTCAAACATAGGGGAAGGGATTGAGGATTACAACAATTCCACATATTAATTACGATAAAAGTAAACTACAGGTATTTCGAGTTATCCATTCAGCATTAAACAAAGGTATTGGTAAACATAATTTAAAGAAATTGAATTTCTACTAAATTTAACCTGGAATTTATCATAGCATTTATATATTTATCATGCATAATTAGCATCTAAATATTGTACCACTAACTACTAATTAACCACTAATGAGCATACAATGGGCCACTATTTGACCACTAATCATGGCATAATTAACCATTAATTAACTACATAATTAACTACTAACCATGCATAATTGGGCTACCAATTAACCATTACCAATTCTAAATTAACCATGGCAATTATCTACTAATTAACTATCGATAATCCTAAACATGACATAATTAACTAAATTATTCCTACACTATGCATGGTAATTAATCAAAAATAAGCATAAATTTAAATATTAGAAAAGGCCCTCAGAACCTTACCTGACTCTTATCACTATCAAAGGAAGAATCTTGACTGCAACAATCACCAGAAGACTGATTTTCTAAGTATTTCCCACTAGGATTGCTTGATTGCCTCAAACTTAGGGCCAAGTGCCCTTATGCAGGCCCTCTAAGGGCCAAGAGATGAGTTCTTTTCCTGATATGAGACTCTAACTACATGGGCATGCCTCTAACTAAAGGCGTCACTAGGGTCCCTAAACACTTCAAAGGCATGAACCCTAGAGGGGCACACCTATAACGTTACAAGCGTCATCTTCTTCTAGAGATGCACCTTTATAATCTTACAAGTGTCATCTCCCACCTATAAAAACTAGAGCTGCACATGCTCCACCTCTTAGAGGCGTGCACCTGTAGTGCTATAGGTGCCAACCCTAGCCTACAAGTGCCAGCCCTACTCCTAGGTTTCTTTTTCGACTTACACAATTTGGTCTGGAGGGCAACACGAGCCCCTAGGAGAGGGCTTCCTAGCCCCTTCCAACCCCAAAGTGACCTTTCCATAAAGGTCGATCCACATATTCATCAAGCGGACATGATTTCCTAGGGTCTCAACCTCTCCTCACCGACATCGCACTGGTCCTGAGCCTACTTGGCTTTTCTAGTGTTGTTTTTGTAGCTAAGAGAAATCCTTTGGTTTGATGTCTCTGGTTATCATTAGCCTAAAAACTATAAGCAAAATTCTAATGTATAGACATATGTATGTAAATATATTTAGTTAACTCATTTTTATAATTTTAAAAATATTCTCTTATATTTCAATAAATTGGAACTTAATTAAATAAATCAAAATTTCACACAATATCTGAGACATTAATATAAATATGCTTATTAATGGCTTTCTTAATTAACTTTAGAAAAATATTTTTCTTTTTTTTAACTAAATGTTATATATGTATTTTATTAACAATTGATATCATTTTTTAAACCATGGAGATAGATTTTTTTGAAAATTTAGAGTTTAGAAATTTTAAGAAATTGTACTTAGTATAATAGATGTAAAGAATAATTTTTACGTGCAAATAGTTGCACCCTAGAGGTAAATATTAAGAGTTAAAAATAATTAGAATTTAATATTTTCTTATCATTTAAAGAAATCAAACTCATCTATTAGAAAAAGTAAAAAAGAGAGAAAGAAAAAATTGAAATAGTTACATAGTAATAAATATTATTAAAATCTACTTACAAAAGATATGTTAATATAGACTTTTAATTAAAGACCCTTACACAAAAGAATATATAGAATTATACCTTATGCATTAAGTAATGGCTCGAATAACAAGAGTATTGTAGTCATTCCTAACTTTTATGGGTAAGTAATCACCACATGTAAGCGCAAAATTTAGGGCTGGCAAAATATACCATGGGGTTAGGGACCCACGGGGATCCACCTCTATTTTATGGGGATGGGGCGGGGTAAGAAATTAATCCCCGCATTAGAATGGGGTGCAAATGGGTTTACTACTCTCCAACTTGCACCCACCTCATTACCCGCCATTATATATAAAATAAAAATATAATATTATTTTTATTTCATATATAATGTATTAGTTAATGTAATAACATAAAAAAATATTATTGCATGCTATTTTATCAAAACCTTGTATTTAATTATTCAAAATAAAACTAGGAAAGCCATTAACCATCATTCTTTTTAAAAACACTTTTATTTTATTTTTTTTAAAAGGCATCAATTTTATTTCTCCTCTACCCTCAGAAATAACAAATTGAAAGTCTTAAAAAGAATAAAGAAATAATCTTACAATGACATAAAACATAAGAGTTATCTTTATATATTTTTTTCATTTTTTATATGACTTCTTTTTGTTTCTTTACTCATTCCTTTTGACCATAAGTAATTCATTAAATTTGATAGTTTTCAATTATAATATCATTAAATTAAAGTCATAGATGATTTTTCCTTTAAATATTATTTATTACTATATGTTTCATGAATATTTATTTAAGATTTTACATTGACGTGATAATAATCATTCAATTTATATTGGCAAAATATTTTGGTGTAGGGAATGGGGTGGGGTGGAAAGTATTCCCTGCATAGAAATTCTCCATTCTCGCCCCACTTTAAAAAAAAAAGGGAATGGGGGTTAACTTGAAGAGTGGGGGTCAGGAATGGGGAGGGCTTCCCCACCCTCGCCCTGCCCCATTGCCATCCCTAGCAAAATTCCTTTTTTTTTTTTTTTGCTAACACATTGCAACTTCCATTGCATTGTAGCTGGACCTATGCATTATAGTATAACTTTCCTCTAAAGTAATAATACATGGGGTAATAGCTTGTTAAAAGAATAAAAAAATTTTGGTCTCCCACTCTTGACTTTATATGTAAATGAATCCCTCAAGCTCTAATTTGATTATATTGGAACTTCTTGGTATAAAGATTTTTATAAAGTTATTTTTATTTTTATTTTTTTGATATAAGCAGAATTTATTACTAAATGAATACATAAATATTAAAAGCAAAAAATTATTTAGTAGATTTTTAAAAGAAATTGAGATTGTTGGTGTCAACGTATAACACATTAGCATGTGCAATGCACATGATGATTTTGGACCAACTTGTGATAAAACTAGAATGTTATATTGTTTCTTATTTTATTGTTTCTAGAAGTCTAATTTAGGAAGTATTTGATTCATAATAAATATCTCTTTAGATTAGGACATTGTTTAATGTATCCTAGTTAAAATAAGAGAATATCTATTTGTGTCCTAATTCATTTAGGAGTTACTTATATCACTTCCTATTGTACTAGTCTTTATCCTAATGTGAGTTTGATTAGGATTTTTGCATGATTTTAAGGAGATTTCGATCAGACATCCCACTATATATATCATGTTATGTTTACATAACGGAGGGTATGTTGATGGTGTGTATGTCACGACATTCCAAGGGATTATGAGGAGAGCTTCAATGCAAATTGGAATGCATTATTGATTTGATTTATGAGTGTTTTATTCATGAATGAGAGGTTGAAAATCATGCATGAATTTTTTATTAGGTCAGTATATACTTAAGAGAACTTGCGGGTTGAGTGTTTATATAATTCAGTATCAGACATCGTTGTTATGTGTTACTTAACAGTATATTGTTAAGTTATCAGCGACAGAGAGTGAGCAGTGCCACTAGAGTTTAAGATCTTGGCGAGATTTTGTTTTACAAAGATTAGGTCAGTGTGTGAGAGTGAGTTAGCACTATAAACGATTCTAAAGATTATACAAATAAGAACTTAGTGAATTGCAGCTCTAAAGCTGTCCGTGGATTTAGGTTTTATAATCGAACCACATAAAATCCTCCTATGCCATTTTGCCTTACTATTTACTGCTATATTACTTATAACTGCATACTTCTAAAACTAATAGAGATGTTTATTATACAAATTAGGATTCTCCTTTGACAATCTCAATCTTTCTTTAATGTTTTAAAAGATCAAAATTTTGATCATGAATGGTGAATTTAAGTAATCAATTTTTCCAAAATTCAATATAGTTATTAAGGATGATAATGGGCCATGACAAGGATGGGGAGGCCCTTCTCGTTCCTCAACCCATTGTTCATTGTTGCCCCTATTCCTCATGTTTTTGGAATGGGTTGAGGATGGAGAATCTTTATAAGAGGAATGCTTTTCCCAACCTATCTCATTCCCAATCTGTTTTGGAGGAAAAACTTATAGGACAATCTGTTGCTACCGAAGAACCACAGCCTATGGACACTGATGATGTAGTACATGAGCAGTCTATTGAGCCAATGCCTGAAACTGATGAGCCAATGCCCAAGGCAGTTGAGCAAATGTCTGTGGAGGATCAAGATGAACAACCTACTGTTGAAACAAACATAACAGTAGAGAAGAAGATGAAAAAGAAATCCAAGAAGAAAGCTAAGAGAACTGATTTGAAGGGCAAGAAGAAGGTTAAAGTGGTGAAGAAAAAGTCTGACAAGAAGAAGAAAAAAATTGAAACAGCAGTCTCAGAACTAAGGGATGAGTCCTTGTTAGATGATCCAACTCCAAAAGAACCCGCAATGACATTGCCTTCAACACCTGCTGAGGCAGAACCTGATATTTCACCAGTCCCTGAAGTAGAAGAACATGTCTCTCCATCACCACAATCACCTCCACATGAAGCAGAAACCACACCACGTGCAGAACACACTTAGGAACCCATTCCTGAAGTAGACACAACAGAACCAGCCACAACATTCCCACCTCAGCTTGCAGCAGAATCACTGGTGCCTCTACAACAACCTGTTGTTGCATTACAGCCAACAGAGGTCAGTGCTGACAAACTTGATAAGGAAATCCGCAAGATTGTGGCAGAGGTCACTGCTACTTCATCAGATACAACTGAAGCACAGCTAACTCCTGTGGCTTCTGAGCAACCTACACCCACCATTACTAGGAAAAGATTCAAAGTAAAGGCTGACAGATTCAAAAAGAGACCTGGCAGTTCCTCTTCCCCTCCTGTTCGCAAGTCTCCCTGATTTCGTTAATTTTTGGCACTTGTTCTAAAATCAAAGGGGGAAGAAGTTCCTGATAAATCTGTCTGTTTCGATTGATACTACTAATTCTGTCTGTTTTGATAATTTTTTTGTTGTTCTCCTTCACTTAAAGGGTAGTAAGTAAGCAGGGAGTTAGGAGATTTTTACATGTGCATTCGAACTATTTTCTGCTTTGTGTTTCTAACTTATTACTTTACTATGTTTTGTGTTATTCTATGCTTATTTCATTTGATTGATATATCACATTTTGTTCTGATCATGATTTGGTTGCAGTGTTGTTTGACAAGATTGTCAACTTCACTTTGTTTTGTTTTGTAGGAAATACACATTCAGACATTGTGTTGTTATGTACTTTGTAACTGCACACTTGTTATTTCTCTAAGCATGACATTTTCTGTTTGATTGATCAAGATTGCTTGCAGTTATCAAGATTGCTTGTAGTTATCAAGTCTAATTTAGGAAGTATTGATTCATAATAAATATCTCTTTAGATTAAGACATTGTTTAATGTATCCTAGTTAAAATAGGAGAATATCTATTTGTGTCTTAATTCATTTAGGAGTTACTTACATCACTTCCTATTGTACTAGTCTTTATCCTAATGTGAATTTGATTAGGATTTTTACAGGATCTTAAGGAGATTTTAATCAGACATCCCACTATATATATCATGTTATGTTTACATAACTGAGGGTATGTTGGTGGTGTGTATGTCACGACATTCCAAGGGATTATGAGAAGAGCTTCAATGCAAATTGGAATGCTTTATTTATTTGATTTTATGATGTTTTATTCATGTATGAGAGGTTAAAAATCGTGCATGAATTTTTTATTAGGTCTATCTGAGTTAGTATCAGACATCGTTGTTATGTGTTACTTAATAGTATATTATTAAGTTATCAGCGACAGAGAGTGAGCAGTGTCATAGAATTTAAGATTTTGACGAGATTTTGTTTTAAAAAGATTAGATCAGTGTGTGAGAGTGAGTCAACACTGTAAACAATCTTAAAGATTGTACAAACAAGAACTTAGTGAATTGCAGCTCTAAAGCTGTTCGTAGATGTAAGTTTTATAACCGAACCACATAAAATCCTTCTGTGCCATTTTACCTTACTGCTTATTGTTATATTACTTATAATTGCATACTTCCAGAACTAACAGAGATGTTAATTGTACAAATTAGGATTCTCCTTTGACAGTCTCAATCTTTCTTTAATTTTATAAAAGATCAAAATTTTGATCATGAATAGTGAATTTAAGTAATCAATTTTTCCAAAATGCTATTTATTAAGGATGATAATGGGCCATGACAAAGATGGGGAGGCCTTTCCCGGTCCTCACCCCATTGTTCATTGTTACCCTTATTCCTCATGTTTTTAGAATGGGTTGAGGATGGAGAATCCTCATGGGAGGAATGCTTTTCCCAACCTATTCCATTCCCAATACTAGGATATTTTATATAACTAGATTTAGGGTTTTGATAAAATAACATAATATATTATATTTTAAAAAATATAACAATTTTTGTTGTTCCAGTAATTGATATATATATATATATATATATATATATATATATATATATATAAAATAAAAATAATATTAAATTGTATACTTTTAAAATAAAGGCATTGTGCAAGGTAGGTACTGGGTTTGGAGGTAAACTCCCAACCTATTCCATTCCCAATACTAGGATATTTTATATAACTAGATTTAGGGTTTTGATAAAATAACATAATTTATTATATTTTAAAAAAATATAACAATTTATGTTGTTCACATAATTGATATATATATATATATGTTGAAGCACGGTTTCCGGACGGCCGGGGGAGCGGGTCGGAGCTCGGGTCGTGCGACGGGTCCGGTCCTGCGAGTACAGAAAAACGGTCAGGGGTTCCGGCGGTGGTGCCGGCGGTGACCCTCCGACGCTCAAGTCAGTATCCGGCACTCCGGAATTTTCTGAGAGAAATTCCTAGAGAGAGAAGCTCTCAAAAATAGAGGAATTGTAGAGAGATAATAAGGTCAGAAAAATGTGCATTTGTCAACTTACCTTGAGCAACGTTCCGGAGGGTTTATATAGGAGTCGGAATGGGCCATTGTGGAACCCAGATAATAGGCCCAGACGATGGGCTACAGTAATGGGCTTACTGTAATGGGCTCATGTAATGGGATACGGTAATGGGCTTACCGTATGGGCCCGGATAGTAGGATACAGAAATGGGCTTACTGTAATAGGCCCAGCTAATGGGATACAGTAATGGGCTTACTGTAATGGGCCCAGATAATGGGATACAGTAATGGGCTTACTGTAATGGGTTACAGTAATGGGCTTACTGTAATGAGCCCAGATCATGGGATACGGTAATGGGCTTACTGTAATGGGCCCAGATAATGAGATACAGTAATGGGCTTACCGTATTATAGATAAATGATCTGGGCTGGGTCATTGTGGGACCCAGATAATGGGCCCAAATAATGGGCCACAGTAATGGACCACAGTAATGGGCTTACTGTGTTAGAAATAATTAGGCCCAATATTATTATGGCCATAACAGTAGTCCCCCCAGGCCCAAGTTGACCAATGGGTCGACGTAGGAACTATTTAGTTGTTTCTGGGCTAAAAATAAATGTGTCAGGGGGCCAGCCCAAAGATGTGATTTATTATACACATATAAGTCTAACGTGACTTGAACCCTAGGTGGGCGTCACAAAGACGGCAATTATGTAATTAATAAATATGGTGCAGGCTTAAAAGAAAATGAAGTGAATGTGTATATGGAAATGGAGGGGTCGAACCATAATTTCAAGGATAAAGGAAAAAGCGTAGCTGTTATACCGATTCACGCTGCTGATTCTGCTGAAGGTGGCGGATGGATTAAAAGAGAATCGCGGGTTGTTGTGACATGGAAGGCTGATTATATGGAAGGACCAAGTACCAGGGGCTTCGGGTTGTTTACTAGCTCTCCTGTCAGTAAAGCTATTGGTACCCGTGATTCGACCCAAGCTCCTGGTTCTCCAAGCCATGGAAGGAGTATTCAGTCCTTAACGAACACATTTCGTACAAACTCTGATGGGTTCACTGCATCAATGTCTTCATTGGTGTCATGCGGATTGTGGCTTACGAGAGTCTTTTATCCGAAATGGTCGCAGCGTGACTGGGACTCAAGGGTCGACTGAGATGCAGTTCCATTGTGTTGCATGTGATCATCCGTCTGAAATGTTTGGCTTTGTGAAGGAGGTTTATCAAACTTTTGCTAAGGAATGGTCAACTGAAACAATTTCCAGGGAACTTGAATAAGCTGAGAGAATTTTTTCTGCCAGCAAGCATGTGAGAGGGAGAGCCCGCGTGGGGCGTGCGAAGCAAACTCGCAAGGGCGAGCTGCTATGCACGCCCATGCGAGCAGCACCCTCACGAGGGCTTGCTGTGTGCAGCAAGCTCGCAACGGCGAGCTGCTATGCGTGCACAGCACGCCCGTGAGGGCGAGCTGCTATGCCCATGCGAGCAGCGCCCTGGCGAGCTGCTACTTCGCAGCGAGCCCGTGAGGGCGAGCTGCTCGCAGCGCGCTCATGAGAGCTGGGCGCACAAGGGAGAAGCAGGCGAGGGTTGGGCGAGCATGGGAGGAGCAGGCGAACCGAGTGCTGGGCGAGAGGGAGAGGTGACCTGCCTGCAGGGCGCAAGGAAGCAGCAGGCGAGCTCGCGACGGGCGAGGGGCGAGCCTGGTGTGCGCAGGGGCGAGCGGCGAGGGTTGGGCGCCTGGGCTGCTCGCGTGCGCGCTGGGCGCAGGGCGCTGGGCGAACGCGTGCTGGGCGATCGCGCGGGCGTTGGGCGCTGGGCGCTGGGTGCTGGGCGCCCGCGTGCGTGCTGGACGCTGGGCGCTGCTACCTGCGTTCATGCAGGTTTACGTAAGTTTTACAAGGACTCCCTCCAAGAAATTTGAATAAGCACGGGGGCATATCAGCAAATTTCAAAATTTCCATTATATAACCTCGGGGGTGTTGGTGTCAAATTTCAAAACCTTTACTTAAAATCTGGGGGTGTTTCTGAAAAATTTCAAAACTTTATTTTTATTTCGCGGGGGTGTTTCCGCGAAATTTCAAACTGTAATTTTTATTTCGCGGGGGTATTTCCGCAAATTTTAAACCTTTATTTTTATTTCGCGGGGGTGTTTCCGCGAAATTTCAAACTGCAATTTTTATTTCGCGGGGGTGTTTCCGCGAAATTTCAAACTTCAATTTTTTCACCGCGGGGGTGTTTCCGCGATTTTTCAAACTTAAATAATTTTTCCTCCGCAGGGGTATTTCCGCGAATTTTCAAACTTAAATAATTTTTTCTCCGCAGGGGTGTTTCCGCGAATTTTCAAGCCTTAATATTTTTTCCTCCGCGGGCGTGCTTCCGGGGATTTTCAAACTTGAATAATTTTTCCTCCGCGGGAGTGCTTCCGCGGATTTTCAAGCTTTAATATTTTTTTTCCTCCGTGGACGTGCCTCCGCGGGCGTGCTTCCGCGGACGTGCTTCCGCGGGTGTGCTTCCGCGGCCGTGCTTCCGCGGATTTTCAGATTTGAATAATTTTTCTTCCGCGGGTGTGCTTCCGCGGATTTTCAAACTTGAATAATTTTTCCTCCGCGGGAGTGCTTCCGCGGATTTTCAAGCTTTAATATTTTTTTTTCTCCGCGGACGTGCCTCCGCGGGCGTGCTTCCGCGGACGTGCTTCCGCGGGTGTGCCTTCGCGGGTGTACTTCCGCGGACGTGCTTCCGCGGATTTTCAGATTTGAATAATTTTTCTTCCGCGGGTGTGCTTCCGCGGATCTTCAAACTTGAATATTTTTCCTCCGGGGAGAAGTGCCCTTCCGCGGATTTTCAGATTTGAATAATTTTTCTTCCGCGGGTGTGCTTCCGCGGATTTTCAAACTTGAATAATTTTTCCTCCGCGGGTGTACTTCCGCGGATTTTCAGACTTGAATAATTTTTCCTCCGTGGGAGTGCTTCCGCGGATTTTCAAGCTTTAATATTTTTTTCCTCCGCGGACGTGCCTCCGCGGGCGTGCTTCCGCGGACGTGCTTCCGCGGGTGTGCTTCCGCGGACGTGCTTCCGCGGGTATGCTTCCGCGGACGTGCTTCCGCGGATTTTCAGATTTGAATAATTTTTCTTCCGCGGGAGTGCTTCCGCGGATTTTCAAGTTTTAATATATTTTTTTCCTCGGCGGGTGTGCTTCCGCGGATTTTCAAACTAGAATAATCTTTCCTCCGCGGGCGTGCTTCCGCGGATTTTCAAGCTTTAACACTTTTTTTTTCTCCGCGGGCGTGCTTCCGCGGATACACATTTTTTTTTCCCCCGCGGGCGTGCTTCCGCGGACGTGCTTCCGCGGGTGTGCTTCCGCGGACGTGCTTCCGTGGGTATGCTTCCGCAGGTGTGCTTCCGCGGATTTTCAATACCATCCCCCAGCATTTTTTTCTACCTCAGATAATGAACTGGAGGTTTAAAAAGTGGTGGGAGGCTGACTGTTACACCCTTGATCTTCGCACATGGCTGGCATAACATGCCTTGCGTTACGCCATGGCTTGGAGTGGGCTGCAAGGGTGCATGCCCACGAGAAGCATATGGGTGAGTGCTTAAGCAAGGTGTGGAGACGTTGCATGGCGTCATTGATGCGCGAGGGGAAGCGCAAGGCAATGTGAACGCTGACACAGGGGGATGTGTATCGCAACGAAATAATACGCATGCATTGGTAGCGAGCATAGTATGGCACGCACTTGCACGCACATGTGATGGGCGTGGCATAGTGAGATAACATGCACGTACGGGTGGTGAGCATGATGTGTGGAGTGCACATGGGAGTTGGGCGCGACACAACGATGCTACGCGCATGTTGGGGGCGACGTAGCGCATGGACACTAGCACATGCACGCATGCGGGCCGGGACGCTTGCGGGGTAGCAAGCATGCGCATGGGTAGCGCACCACAAAGTGGTGACATGGCGCATGGCATCAGGCGACACGGCGCACAGCAGCGATTCATGATGCATATGGGCGTGTTAGTGGGCTTAAAATATGGCACATATCCAAGAGGATTGTGGTTCCTAAAAATAAGGAAATAGTGGGGTGAAAGTTGCTTCCTAAGGTTTTGGAAATGTAACTTCCCCACTAACTTAGTGGTTGAGAGGGTTCAACCATGTCCTTGAGAACAGGACTGACAGTGGGAAGTTAATTCCCATATTCCATGCCTCCATCCCACTCATGGGTAGTTATGCTCATGAGGGAAGTGGGAAGTGACTCGAGGTGGTTACTTCCGGAGTGGGAAGTTACTCGGCGGAGTTAATTCCATGCCATGACCTTTAACCATGGGTGGTTTTACCCATGAGAGGAAGTGGGGAGTTACGGGTAGTTAACTCCCATGATCTCCACTTGCGGGGGAGTGGAGGGTTATGTGGCAGTGTAGGAGCGCGCCACCTAGCCTAGTAGTTGGGGATGTCAACTACACGGAACCTAGCAACCAGGGTTATTGGTTGGCTATATATATGTACCAAGATGGTGGGCTGGAAGTAGGTAGACCCTCCAGGGGGAGGTCTCCAGGTAGAACTCTACAGGGATAGAGAGTGACACAAGGGGAAAACACTTAGCGAACGGAGTAGCTAGTGTGAGTGTCATTGTGAGTCTTTCCAGCACACAATCTTGGGGCTGATTGTATTCTTTTTACTCTTTTCATTTTATCGCATAGGGGAGAAGCAAGTGAGCGCAGGGCGCGCTATGGAAAAACATTCAAGGCGCTGGGCGCGCAAGGGTGAAAGCATGCTAGGCGCTGGGCGTGCAAGGGAAGGCATGCTAGGCGCTGATCGCAGGGGAAGGGCATGCGAGGCGCTGGGCGCGCAAGAGGAAGGCATGCTAGGCGCTGGGCGCGCAAGAGGAAGGCATGCCAGGCGCTGGGCGCCCAAGAGGAAAGCATGCAATG
>SNVD02005299.1:0-22787 GCA_013180625.2 Boswellia sacra
GGCCACCATCATGCCGCGCGCGCCCATAGGCATCAGCTCGAGCACCAGCCGCGGGTAGGCGGTGTTGGAGCAGCTGACCGACGATTGGCAGTAGCGCTGACACTCGAGCGGGTCGATGCAGCCCACCTCGTCGGTGAACAGGCACCTGCTGATCATGCCCGGAATGATCATGAAGACCAGAGGCAAAATCTTGAGGTAGCCCGCGAACACGGCCGAGCCCTGGACGTGGGCGAGCGAGCGGGCGGACAGGAAGCGCTGCACCATCATTTGGTCGGCGGCCCAGTACCAGATGGAGGCGGGCGTCTGGCCCACGAGGAAGGCCAGCCAGGGCATGTCGCGGTCGTCGGCGGGCCGGAGCATTTGGAAGGCGCGCGGGTTGGGCTGGGCGCAGTGGGTCAGGTTGGCGGGCACCTTCGAGGGCACCGCCAGCGGGTAGCGGGCGCGCAAACCCTGCCAGCCGCCGATGGCCACCAGGGCCGAGGCGCTCACGAGACTCGCGCCCAGGGTCATCACAATGGCCTGCATGTTGTCGATCATCATGGCGCCCTTGAGGCCGCCTGTCAGGGTCATGACGCAGGTGAGCGCCAGGATGAACATGGCGCTGGTGTAGAGGTTCCAGCCGACGGCCTGCTGGATGAAGATGCCGCCCGAGTAGAGGTTCACGGAGATCTTGGTGAAGATGTAGAGCAATATGGACAGGATGGCCAGGTAGGTGCGGATCCGCTGGCCGCCAAACCGCTTCGACATGTACTCGGGCAGGGTGGAGATTTTGGCCGCTATGAGGACGGGCAAGAAGATCCAGGTGGCCAGCTGGAGGATGATGAGGGCGTTCATCTCGAAGGCGGCCACCGAGATGCCGTTGGCCGCCGCCGAGCCGCTCAAACCGATGAAGTGCTCGCTGCCCAAGTTGGAGGCGAATATGCTGGCGCCCACGGTGAACCAGTTCATCTTGCGGCTCGCCAGAAAGTTGTTGCGCGCCGCCACCGGCTTCATGCCGCCGTTGGCCGCGGCCGCCAGCTTGGCCTTGCGCTTATGCGACTTGCGCGTTCTTATCATCGTCTGTGGTGTGGGCGCAATTAGTGTAATTGCGCACCATCAATTAGTGAGATGGTGTGCATCGTGTTTGAGTTAGTGGGCGTGCGCGACACGTGGACTCGGGCCGAGTTCAAGGGAGTTCACATGGAGCGACGAGTGAAATTTGAACACACCCACACACACACACACACACAAAAGTCGCCGAGGTCAAGCGAGCGAAATTGGAAGCCCCCAGACAGGCGGACAAGTGCGCGCGTCGGCCCTCCAAGAGCTCTCATGACATCCGCACAGACACCCAAGACGCTGGAGACGTCAAAGGCCGCCGCTGACGTCGAAGAGGCTCCTCGCGCTCACAGACAAAAGTTGGCAGTGTACTCACGCTTATCGAGGTCGAGAGGAGGAGACACAAGTAGATGACGATGATGATGAGGTCTATGGAGGCCAAGTGGTCGGGTTTGTATTGCTTGGGCGGCGCGTTGAACAGGGTGACCGGCGAAATGTTGGGCCGGTGGCTGCTCGACACCGCCACGTCCGGGGCGGCGCTGCTGCTCGGCGTCCAGGTCGCTGGCAAGGGCGACGACACTGGTGACACTGGTGACACTGTTGACACTGTTGAGATGCCGCCAAAGTGGCCCACGGCGCTGGTGGACAGTGTGGGGGATGGCGATGAGAGGGGGGCGGAGGTCGGTGTCGATGACGTCCATGGCATCGACATGGTGGCCAGTGTTGCGCCGCTCGTCGTTGTGCTTGTGCTTGCGGTGGTGGCGGTGCTGGTGCTGGTGCTGGTGCTGGCGGTGACTGATGGCAGCGGCGGTGATGCTGACGACGACGCTCGGGCTGGTGGCGGCGGCGGCGGCGGCGGTGAGGAGTGAGTGTGTACATTTGAAGGGCTTGCGGAGGCTGGCGAGGGCAACTCGTGCAAAGGCTGTGGGACAGCGGCCGTCGACAGGGGCGCGCCAGTTGTGTAACTGTCGGCCGCGCCGGTCGAAGGGGCCGCGCCGGTCGTGATTGGCGTCGGGATGTTGCGGGCGGCGCTCGAGCTCAGGTGGAGGTGCGAGTCGGCGGCGTTGCGGGTCGACGGCGACGGCGACGGCGACGACAACACTACGCTGCTGGAAGTTTGTGTCGACGTTATGGTTGCGACTTGTGGGCTGCGTCGGGCCGCTCGTTCTCACTTCTCACCTCTGGTCTCTATCGACTTTGCGCTACCTGGAGTTTGTGTTTCTCTTCTCTGCTGCTATCGCGTCTTTCTCCACCTAAACTGTCTCGTGCCACAAATTAAAACTCTGTCACTCGCTTGATGTTCCTAATTATCACTCGATTTGGTTTGCTGTGTTCTCGTGCGACATGTGTGAGTGTGAGTGTGAGTATGAGTTTGTTTGTTTGTGTGTGCTCAAAGTGTCCGACTGCTGAGGAACTCGACTCGAAGTGGTGCTGTTTGATCACAAGCCAATAGAATGTGGCCAAAGTTTTGCTTTGTTGTCTCGGCCGCGTAGCTAAGCCGCGCTCGACTCTCACTCTCTCAGCTGTGGCGGCGGTGACTAGTCAACAGCGACCACGACAATCTCTCGGTGAGTCTCGAGATGCTGGCGATTAAAATTACTCGCAACTCCAAATTCAACGCCGGCGCCACAGACAATAAACTGCGCCGAGTCAACCTCTTCTTCTCTGGCCTCTCGTCGTCGTCGTGAGCTTCTCGTAAGCTCGCTCACATTCTGTGTCTTTCTTTCCAACTTTCTCGGAATCCGCTCGCTTTCGTCTTCGACTTTCTCTCTCGCCGGCGAGCTCGTGTGTCGGCCTGCACTCTGACTGGAGTTCAGTCGGCGTCGACGTGGGCGCGAGGTAAAAAGAGCCAAGAGCTGAGGTGTTGCCGAGTCGGTCTGCGGAGTCGCTCTGCGCGATGCTCTCCCCTTTCTCGCTCTTTCTGGCTCTCTCTCGCTCTCTCTGTCTCGCTCTCTCTCTCTGTCTCTTTCTCTGCCTCTGGCTGCACGTCAAGTGGCGGCCAAATCGCGGCGGCGAATGTCAAGACAACTCCGGTGGCGCCGCGGCCGCCGACGCGCACGGCTAGCAGCTGATCCAAGTGTAATAATATGATGAAAGTCGCCGCCCCCTCGCGGGCGCCCGTCCACTCGCTCGGCCCGCGGCCGCCGCAACGATTGTCTGGCGCGGCGGCCCACAGAAGCCAGCCCGCGCCGCCCCCACGGCCAGCGCCGAGTTTCCTCTGGCTCTCCAGAGCTCGCCAGCTGCAAAGGCACGCCAGAGGTCGGGGGCTGCGAGCGCGCGCGCTCTCATAGCGACCCCGGGCGCCTAGTGCGTTGCGCGCACTCTGCGGCTCGCTCGTTATGGCCGCGCCGTAAGCGGATTGCGTTGCGCCGCGCCGCTTGTCGTCTCGCGTGCAGCCCAGAACGGGCGCTCGAGGCCGACACCGCACACTGAGCGCCCCAGCCCGTTGCCGCCCCCGCAGCCCAGTGCGTCTGGGCGCCGCTCGAGCGAGGGGGCGGCGCCGTCCGCTCACGTCAGACGCGCGAATCCCACGGCATCCGGCGCGGATCGCGGGGGGGGCGACACGGGCGCCGCCCCCGCCGCACTAGAGCTGCGGTCGCTAGGCGCTCGCCAGGCGCCATTGTGTGGCGTGCGCGCGGCGGACGTGACGCTCGATCATGGCGGCCGCGGATGTTTGCCCGAGCAAAGCCCAGCCAGGCAGCGATCCCGTTCGCGCTACCGCACGGATCTTCCCTTTGAGCACAGCGCAGCGGACACACTCGAGAAAGCGGCCCGAGATTCGCGCCAGAACCCCGCGCTCGCCCTGAGGCCGGCCGCACGACGAACTTGAACCGACTGCTCGCGGGCCTCCTCGACGGCTTATCATTATGCGCACACAAGGCCGCCGGCGGTCGCTCTGTGTGTGTGTGTGTGTGTGTGTGTGTGTGTGAATAAAATGGTCTACGAGTCGCTGCCAAGACGCAGAGCTCGCGCGCGACGCTCGTCATAATTCACTTGGGCGCCGACGATGACGACGAGCACGTCAGCTCGCTCCAATCGGAAGCGAGTCTCGAGTGACGCCAATTCCCAGTCTCGGCCAATTTCCCCCCACTCGCCCGCGCCTCTCGCTCGCTCCGGGCGACATCCACTCATACTAATTGCCACACGTTGGCGCCACACTCGAGCGCGCCACTCGGGCGGCCCGCGACAAGACGCAACGGCCGCGACCCGCGCGCACGCGCGACAAGTGCCAAGCTGGGGCTTCGATGGGGCCGGATGGCGGGCTCGCGCGTTTATTGTGTGCAAACTTCACTCCTTCCACTCTTTGAGCTCGCCGTCGTCGTCCACGTAGTACTGTTTACCATTGATCTGGATCATCTGGCGGTCGCTAGAGTCCTTGCGCCCGCCGCGCCGGCCCCAGAGCGCGCGCAGTCCTCGCGCCCTATGCTCTTGCGGGCCCCGCTTAGCTTGCGAGGCTACCTGCGGGCTGGCCTCGTCGTCGGTTGTGGCCTCCTCGTGGCGTTTGAAGGGTAGCAATGCGGGTACGCGCACCACGCGCCCGAACAAACTGCGCCGAGACAACGACAACAGGTCCTCGAGGCGCATGCGGATGCGCTCGCGAAGTCTACTCGCCAGTTAATAAAGGTTGCCTGTTTACAGAGCTGCTTACAGAGGTGCTTACAGACTCACACTCGCGAGGCTCTTGTGTGTGATACTCACGTCTCTGGCGCGTCGTCGTCGTCGTCGTCCGAGTCGGCCTTGGCCAGGCGGCCGCCGCCTGGCCCACTGGCGCCGAGGACGCGTCGCTGGAGCTGGGCGGCGCGTCGCGAGCGGATCGTCTTGGTGGTGTTGCGGTTGAAAAAGTTGTCGTTGATGGTGTCCTCGTCGGGCGGGTAGAGATTCTGGCGGCGCAGCTCATAGATCACGGGCGTCGGCATCGACAGGCTCGAGAGGAGGCGCCAGGCGAGATCGCGGAAGGCGTTGTGCACGCGAATCGTGTTCCGCGGGCCCATCCGGTTGCGCAACCGTGCACGCTGGTACTGCGCGCGCGAACGGATTCAGCGGGCCGCCCACGCCCGCCGGCAAGCCGACTGGCCGCGCCCGATGCTCGCGGCCGCGCCCGGGCCGCCGTCCCAGCGCCCATGCCGCCCACGCCGCCCCCGCCGCCCCCGCCGCCCCCGCCGCCCGCGCTTCCGCCCAGGCCGGCGCCGAATGAGCGCACGAGCGCCGAGTAGACGCGGTGCCAGTCGATTTGGGTGGCCAGTGGGGCGAGCGTGAAGGGCGGACTGCGCGAGTTGTGGCGATTGAGCGCGGCGTCGTCGAGTCGGCGCCAGTCGGTCGGCGGACTTGAGCTTGAGTCTGATGAGTGGGCGCTCGCGCTCGCCACGCCACTCGGCGCACTCGAGGCAATGCTGGTAGTCGCGAGCGCTAGCGCCGCCACCAGCAGGCCGGCGGCCGCGGCCCCGGCGCCCCGCCGGTGGCGCCCGAGCCCATGCAGGCGCGCCGCCCACCGCGCGCCCTCTCTGCGCTTGACTATCTTGTGCATCTTCGGGGCCGAGTGCGGCCACTTCCGGCCGCGGGGCCTGAGGTTCGCTTGATCGTGGGACTGATGGCGGCGGTGGTCGTTGTGGTGGTGGTGGTGGTGGCAGCGGACTCGAGTGCAACACTCGTGTGGCGGCGATTGGCACTGGCAGCTTGCGCGCCGCTGGCGCTCCACAAGGGCCGGCTCGCACATAATCAACGCCGTGCGCGCGCCTGTTCGCTCGACAGCCAAATGGGCCGCTCGGACGCGCTCGGCTCTGCTTAAATAGGTGCCCGGCCGAGCGAGGCGGCCGAGTGTTTGTGTCGCTGCGAGTGAGAGAAACATAATAGAGAGACAGAGAGAGAGAGAGAGAAAAACGATGAGGAAACGGGCGCGCTACTTGTTGCGCGCTAATTGAGTTCGGAGCGCAAAAAGGTGCCGCCGACTGACGGCGACGCTGGCGGCGGCAGTGGCGGCGCGCGCGCTCGAGAAAAAACACCGACGCGCCGATTAGTTGGTATTCAATTCGCCCGCATGCCCACTGCCTCGGCCAGCGCCAACTCGAGCTTGACGACGTCCAGATCTTGAGGCTGCGCTCGCGCCGCCACTGACGCAATCCCAGAGTCCAGGAACTTGTTTTTCGTCCCGGCCAGGCTCACGGCACTCCCGAGCTCCATGGACGAAGACGTCCAGCTGCGCCAGCAGCGCACTCGCTCTCACTTTCACTCGCTCCTCTGGCACCTCGCTAACGGCTCCTCGCCACGCCTGTCACCAGAGTCCAGTAGTCATCATCACGGTGGCGCTCGTAAATCCAACTGATGGGACGATTATGACTGTCGCCACGACGATGACATTGTAATCGTCCTCGCACAACCTCCACCAATAGTCGAGTGTGGCCGCACCAGGTGGCGCTGTGCGCGTTGCGCGCGCGTGTCGGCGCCAAAAAAACGTGTCCAGCTGACGCGATTCGCGCCATGCGACAACACCACCAAAACAAGAGAATTGCCAATTGTTTCCACATTCAACACCACAATCGATATCCAACTATTGTATTGCACTAGTTTCAGGCGTCGACACATTATTAGCACGTCGACACGATGGACACAATCAAGGACGCCGAGGCCGACAATCTGGCCGCCTTCTCGAGTCTCGACATGGACAGCGACCCCGACCAGGTGATCGTGACGCCCGCGCCCCGCCAGTACGAAACCATCTACGTCACCTCACACAAGGCGCCCTGTCGAGCGGGCGCCTTCAGTCCCGACGGCCTGCTGGTGGCCACCGGAAGCGCCGACGCCTCCATCAAGATTCTCGACGTCGAGAGGATGATCTCAAAGAGCAGCTCGCACAGCAACAGCAACAACTCCCAGCACGCCAACAACAACAACAACAACAGCAACAGCAACAACAGCAACAACAACAACAATGATAATGCAAACTCTGGTGATAACGACAACAACCAGGACCACCTCCATAATCAAGACAGTAACAATGGCCACGGCGACGGCGGCGGCGGCGGCCAACAGCACCACCATCAACAACAACAATTCCATCACCAGTCTCACAATACTCATCCAGTCATCAGGACTCTCTACGACCATTCAGACGAGGTCACTCATCTTGAGTTCCATCCGAGCGCGCCCATTCTGGCCAGCGGGAGCCTGGACAGCACCATCAAGTTCTACGACTACCAACGAGCCAGCGCCAAGCGGGCCCACAAGACCATCCAGGAGGCCAGTCCGGTGCGCTGTTTCGCCTTCCACCCGAGCGGCCAGTTCATGTTGGTGGGCTGTCAGCAGCCTACGCTGCGTCTCTACGACGTCAACACCCTCAAGTCGTTCGTGAGCGCCAACCCGCTCGACCAGCACTCTGGGCCCATCACCATGATCGACTACAGCCGCAACGGCGCCCTCTATGTGACCGGCTCCAAGGACGGCGACATCCGAGTCTGGGACGGCGTTTCCAATAGGTGCGTCAACACCTTCAAGCGAGCCCACGAGGGCGCCGTGAGCTCGGTGCGCGTGTCACGCAACGGCAAGTACATCCTGTCGGCCGGCAAGGATTCGCTGGTGAAACTCTGGGAGATGTCCATGTGCAGTTGCTTGATGCTCTACGAGGGCGTGCCCAATAGTGGGGGCGGCGGCGGCGGCGGCGGTGGCGGAGGCAATTCGGCGTCGAAGCAGATGCGCGCCCAGGCCATCTTCAACCACACCGAGGACTACATTTTGTACCCGGACAGCCGGAACAATCAGCTGCACAGCTGGAACGCGCGCAACGGGCGCCACATGGACACGCTGGCCCTGTGCCACAACAACTCGGTGCGCTTCATCTGCCACTCGGACACGAGCGCCGCCTTTCTCACCTGTAGCGAGGACTTCCGCGCCCGCTTCTGGACTTTGCGCGACTCGTCTGCGGGCGCATCCTCAAGCTCGAGCTTGGGTCTGGGCTCGAGCTCGGCGGCGCCGCCGTCTTCAAGCCCTTTGCCTTCTAAGGCCGATTAAGGATAATAATGAAGCCGTCTAATTGTTTCACAGAAGCGCACTCTCTCGCTCGCACTCGTCCTCGTACTCCTCGTCCTCGTTCTCGTCCTGTTCATCGTCGTGAACGTGTCATTGAGGTCGCAGTCGGGCGAGTCGACTCGCGGCGCCGCCTCTAGTGCGCATGCACGCGCGCCGCCCGGCTGAATCTATATGCGCGCGCAAGGCGATCATTGCAGATCATTGGCCGCGCTTACGGGCGCGCGTGACGCTCGATCTGCGAGCACTGCTCCACACGACTGTATTGCACCGCCGCCCTAGCCGCCGTCGACAATTAAGTTTCTGTGTGTGCGCGACTGTTCTCCATGAGGACTCGGAACAATGGTAGCGAGTTGAGAGCGGCCAGTTTGATGCAAAGTCGCGACTCAATTAGTTGGGCGCCCCTCGCGCACTCGCCCACGCAATTCAAGTGTCACCTGCGCAAGAATCATTGCTCAAAAGCGCGTCGCCGCCCGTGAGTTTGAGTGGAGTTTGTCGCGCGAGCTTCGGAGCGCAAACTGGCGGCCGGCCGACGGGCCAGTTCAATTTGTCGGCCGCGTCGGCGTGAAGAAGCGACCCAACTGCAGAGACTCGAACTCGAGGAGAGCCGAGCGAGCAAGCAAAAATGTATCGCCTGGCCTCGGCCTGTGTGGGCGAGTCCGCTCACGCATTCGTCGACAGCCGCCACCACCACCACCACCACCACCACCTCAACCACCTCCACCAGCACGAGCCGCATCATCAGCACTACGGCAGCTTCTACTTGAACCAGAACACCGAGCACCTTCAGACCGGAAGTGAGTTTAGAGCGCCACAAGCGGAGCCATTCGGCCAACAACAGGCTCATGAGCGCGAGCCGGTCGAGCATCGCGAGCTACAACTCGCGACGCTGGACAAGAGCGACGAACTGCTACTGTGCCAACTGGAGCGCCACAAGCTCGCGGGCGCCGCCCCCGGCGCGAGCGCCAACGCGAATGCGGATGTGAACGCAGCCGCGCCGTCGGCGAGCATCCAGACAATCGCAACCATTGGGCAATACGACGACTCTGCCGACCAGAGCTCGGCCTCAGTGAGCAGCGCGCCCGACGGCGCCGGCGAGCCAAAGACCTACTTTGTGTTCGACACGACGCTCGCCAACGAGGCCGCCCAGGCGGTCCACTCGGGCGGCTTCGAGTCCATCGTTCAGTATCACATTTTCAGGAGCCAGACGGCCGCGTCATGCAATCAGCGCCACGCGAGCGGCGAGCTCGCTCAGGCCACGGGCGCGACGCCCACGTCGAGCGCGCCCTTCGAGCCGACGCCGGCGCTGCAGCAACGACACATCTTTTCAAGCTCAATTAATTGTCAAAGCAATAACAACGAAACCTCGACCACGGCCACGACCACGACCACGACGACCAGCACGACGAGCAACACGACGACAACTTTCGAAATGTCGTCGTCATCGTCGTCATCCTCGTCATCCTCGTCGTCGTCATCGCCGCTTCAGATTGAAACAATCAAACAGACGCCACGCGTCGGCGGCTACGCCGACAAAGAGCAGCCCTCGGGCGCGCTAATTAGTCGCGCCGGCTCGAGCGAGAACGCGCGACGGCTGTGCGCGCGGCCCGCCAAGGCGCGCACGCGTCGCGACAGGTGCGCCAGGTTGGCCGTCACATCCACAGCGCCGGCCGGGCGCCTCCAGGCGCACAAGATGGGCGCGGCCAAGCTGAGCGGCGAGCAGCAGTCGCGCTCGCTCGGCCAGCTGGCGAGCCACAACAGCCAATCAAATCAGCAACAACAACTCCTCCACAGTCGCCACAACCACAACCACAACCACAGCCACAATCACAGCCACAACCACAGCCACACGCAGCAAGCGAGTCAGCACCAGAAGCCGCCCTTCTCGTACATCGCGCTCATTGCGCTAGCCATCCAGTCGACCGAAGACAAGCGCATCACATTGAGTGGCATCTACGAGTTCATCGCGCGCAAGTTCCCATACTTTCGCGACCAGAAACAGGGCTGGCAGAACTCAATTCGGCACAATTTGTCGCTCAACGAGTGTTTCATCAAGGTGGCGCGCGACGACAAGGGCAAGTCGGGCAAGGGTGAGTACCATTTCCCTGATCACTCGGCAACTAATTACTGGCTCGAAAACTCTGATGAGAGACTGACGCATTCGAAACACTCTCGCGACCCACTTCCAGGCGCCTACTGGACCCTCGAGCCGAGCAGTCTGGACATGTTCGACAGCGGCAGTTTTCTGCGCCGCCGGCGACGCTTCAAGAAGAAGGAGTTGCCGTCGAACGGCACCACAAAGCTCACCGACGCGCTCAAGAGTCTCGACAAGTACGGCAACCAGATCGGCGCCCGCGACTGCGCCCCGGCGGCCACGCTCACGAGCAGCGCCACCGAACTGGAGCCCCCGCTCGGCGCCAACCAGAGGCCAGAGTGCGGCCCAGTGCGGGCGCCGAGTCTCGAGGCGCGTCTTGGCAGCCAGTCGCAGGCCTTCGAACAGCAGCAGCGCCTCGTCAACGGCTGCCACCTGGCCGACGTGGGCCACCTCTCTACTCGGCCACTCGAGACGCCCGCCGCCGCCGCCCACGCGCCGGCTGTTGCGCAACTCAGCTGCTGGGACTCGCCCGCCACGAGCGCCTGCTCGTCGTCGCTCTCCTCCAACTCCTCGTCGACCTCGTCCGTCTCGCCCGGCCTCCAGGAGTCGCGGCTGCCGACCGGCCACACGCACGGCCTCCAGGTGCTCATCAAGCTCGAGAGCGGCGCTCTGAGCGCCAGTGGGGCGGCGGCGGCGGCGGCTGGGGCCCGCAGCGCCGTGGCCGACTCGGCGCTGGCGCCGCTCGAGCTGCAGGCCCGCCGGGGGGTCGATTACGAGCAAGGCGGCGCCTTATACCAGATGCAATAAAGAAAGAAAAAGTCTCTGCTCAAATGAGAGTCAAATGGGCGAGCATGTGCGTGTGGGCCGCGCGCGTCTCCTTTGCGCACGGCTTCTGCGCCGCCTGCGAGCGTTGGCTGGCGCGAGTCCACTTGTCTGCGAATTAGTGGACTCCACGTCAGGCCGGCCGCGTGTGAGATATGACAAATTGATCAGCGGCGCGCTGTGTGTGTGTGTGTGTGTGTGTGTGTGTGTGTGTGTGTGTGTGTGTGTGTGACGCAACTCGCGCGTCGTGAGCGTGCGTGTGCGCGCGTGAATCTAAACAGATTGTTGGCAGCAGTTTTCAATCAAGCAAATAAGTGCGCCTCGCTTACACACAGATTAATTTCTCCACTTGACTCGCGCACAAGTCGAGTGGACTGGCGTTTGGCGCGCGCTCAACGAGCGGGGCCGTTAATGCAAATCGAGAGCGCGCGCGCGACGGCCAAATGACGCCCGACGCGGCGGCGACTCGACGGCCGATTTGGCCGCATCCTCGTCGCCGGCGGCTTTTTTGCGCGCTCGTCTCGTCGCTCTCGACGAACTCGCGCCGACCGCCTGTCAAGAGGCCCATTTGTACTCGCGCCGCTCGGGCTTCGAGTCGCCGAGATCACTGTCTGACTGTGTGTGTGTGTTCGTGTTCGTTTGTCTGTGTGTGTGTGTGTGTGTGTGTGCGCCCGCTCTCGAGTGTGCAATTTAAATTTATATGCGGCCGAAGTGTTGCGTGGCCTCGGCCTCGGCGAAGGTGGCGGGCGTGTGGCGCTCTCGCATGTCGCGCGTGGGATTCAATTTCGGCCCAAGTGAGCGCCGCCGGCCGCCGCCTGCCAGCCGTCGCCCAGAGCTCGAGCGGGCGCATTTTTTGTTGCAAGCCCGGCCCGCAAATAGCGCGCATCCTTTGGCCAAATGGAGCGCCGCACTCGCGGCGGCACACAGCTCGCAGTTGGCGCCCGAGGGCTCGGCCGCCCGCCGCCCGCCGCCCGCCGCCCGCCGCCCGCCGCCCGTCGCCTGATGACTTTGCGGGTTGCCAGCCGCAGACGTGCGGGCGCGCGCGAAATTGCGCAACTGCAAGACGCCGGCCTATAATGAGCGGCGCCCATTTGAGGGCCCGACGCAATCGCGCGCTCGGCTCGCGAACGAGTTGAGCTGCTCGTTCAAGACTCAATGCATTACACAGCTCGCACGGCTTCGAGCGACGACGGGCGCGACACGACAGCGACACTACGCCGACCACAAGGCCGCGCCCACGACCACGACACCCAAATGGCACAAATTTGTCTCAATTGAAGCGCGTCGTCTCAAGTGCCGCCGCCGCCGCCGCCGCCCACGGACAGCCTAATGACTCGGCTCGGCGCGCGCCTGCATAAATCAATGAGCTGAGTCGCGCGGCGCCTCTCGATTGCGGCGGAGTGATCAAAGCGTTGCGATCGCAACGCTTTGATCACTCCAAGTGACCAACTCGGGCCCGCCCGGCGTCGACTTCTTAATGGCGCCCCGCGCTGGCCGGCGACCTTGGTCAGCGCGCGCAATTGAAACAATTAAATCGGGCCGGCGACTCGCATAACCGCTCCTCACTCGATCTGTGCTTCGATTCATGCGGGCGCTCGTGTGTGTGTGTGTCAACGCGCCCGCATGAATCGACGATTGCGCCCATCGGCGAGTCACTTTGATGATCGCCGCACTCGGGCCCACTCAAAGGGCGCCGCGCCTGTGCGTGTTGTCGCCCGCGTCGGCGCGCTGGCCCCAAAATGGCCATTCTGTCGCCGCGATTGCCGACGGCCAGTCGGCCCGTTCGCACGGCCGCGATTTGCACAAAACTCCGCGCCGCCGACCTATAGCAGTCGCTCAATCAATTGCTCGAGTTTCGCCGACTCGCCGGCGTCCAAGTCGGCGCGCACCTGGCGACTTGGCTCCTAATGGACTGGCGCCCCAGTCGTGCGCTCGATCTCGAGCGCCCTTCCATCGGCTCGGCCCACAGTCGCGCGCGCGCACACACACACACACACACACACACACTGTTTGTTTAAGGCGCCGCCTCTCATTTCCGGCGCCTCACTCGGGCCGACCTCTCGAGGAGTCGTCGTGGTCGCGGGCGCACTAAGATCGCCATTGTCGACTTATAGGAGAGGCGCCTCAATTACGCGCTCGGAATACAAATGTGACGCGAGTCATCAGCGCGCCAGACTTCGGGGCGCCTGCACACCTGCACACCTGCGGACCGCTGCGATCGCCTCAGTGCGACTCTTTGTGTGAGCCGACACTCGGCCGGCGCCAGAGCGAGCGCTTGGCCACAGCGCCGGCGCGGCCGCAAACTCCGAGAGGCCAATTGTAATGCGAATCCGGGGCGCACACTGCCGGCCGGCTGTCAAGAGAGATGCCGCCCGCCCGGGGGGTGGCCCATGGAAACTAATCAATTGGCGGCTCGGCCGGGCCCGAGCGTCGCGGCGGCTCTAAAAAGAGCGGCCCCGAAACAAATTGAGTGCGGCGTAAGGCGAGCGCGCCGTTTGGCGCCTGAAACTCGAGCTCTTCGAGCGGATCAATTGCTCGAGCCGCTCGCCGACTGGAGCGAAGCGCTCCCTCCGCTGGCTGGCTGGCTGGCGCCGCCTGTTAACCAGCGCGACGACAAATTGATTGATTTGTCAATGGCCGAGGTCGAGGGCCTTATAGAGTGTGCGGGCAGGCGCGCTCGTGTTGTGACATGCAAATGACATCCGAGGAATTCAAGCCGGCGCACACGCACACGCACACGCGCGCACCCAATCTGTAAGCCGCTGCAATTTGATTAACGGCCGGCCGCATTTCCCTGGGCCCAGAAGGCCTGCCGAGAGCGTACGTGCGTGTGTAAGTGCGATACTGTTAATGTATTCGGTCGATTTCATTTCAATCAGGGCACGCGCGCGCGCCACTTGAGCGCATTAGGCCCGAGCCGTCGCGGCTGCGGGCAATGTCGCGCCTATCGGGACGGCGACGACGGCGGTGGCCTGCGCCTGACGCCGCCAGCGCTGCCAAGTCTCGTCATAGAGCACGGCCACATGTCAAGGATCCTGACGGCGACGGCGGCGGTCAATCTGACGGCTCAACCACCGCCACCACCATAACCACCACAACAACGATCACCACTCGCACACGTCGTCCGCCGGGCCCGCCACCAAAGCGGCACAAAAAAATTCTCACCTCGCTAATCCGAGTGGTGCGCGCGAGCCTTCCAGCGAACGCCGCAACTCCAACACCGCAATCGGCTCCAATTTTCGAGCGCCACTCAATCACCAGGTGAGCGAGACAATAAAGTCGAATGCAAGCCGATCAATTGGACGACAAGCGCTCGGGCCGCTCGCCGACGGATTAGCGCGCACTTGCGATCCAACTCAAAGCGCACCCGCCGCCGGCCTGCGCGCACGCTCCACCGGCAATCAATTGCTCGCGCTCGCCACAGCCAACTATTCCATTCATTCGGTAGTCAAGACGACACGGCCACTGCATTCACCGCTCTCGTGCTCTCGTCGAGATCATTCAGGAATCACACTTTCATTGATCTGCTCTGGAATTCAATCAACAGGCTTAGTGCGCGCACTTGTGGCCATCCGAGACCAACTGGCTGACCCATGGAGTGCCCGAGCGTTCAGCATAACTATGCCCTGACGCAGTTCGTCTCGCGTCCTGAGGATGCCCACCGTCCGATTCGAGACGATACCAGGCAGACAGGTTACGCAAGAGAACCCTCCCGCTCTCGCACCAGAGTTTATGATGATCTTTTGGTATATGATCGGTATCGGCCGGTGGGTGCGACCCGAATGGAAGAATCACTATGTACTCATTTATTGTATTAATCTGATTGGAAATATCGAGGTTACGCCATGCATTTGGCCTCTCTTCGCTGCGCGCTGCCGCCTACAACACAGCCTATGAGAAAGACTCAATCAGATGATAGAGTTGTAAGAGATTCTGCATATGAACCGGTAGGCAGGATTGTCGATCAAAGGTCTTTGGATTCAATGCCAGCCAAGAGAGCGAGTTGTAGCCCTCCAGAACGTAGCGCAGAATGTCGGTGGTGAGGTTTGAATCGAGCTGGTGACTCTTGCGCGAGTGACCGACCCCTGCGTGAAGTAGGTCGTCGGATAGCTGCACGCTTGGCACATGGATGTGCAGTGCTGACTTCAAGAACACCGGACAAGAGTTCCGTAAATGGGGGCTTGTAGACCAAAACCAGTTCGGCATCTGGCCAATCTTGGCAGTCGATATGTAGTAGCCAAGTGCCAAGGGTTGCTGTAGCAGCTGAAGTGCTTCATCTTGGCCATCCGAGTGATCACCGCCTGAAACGGAGCCCATTCCTTGCGGGTTATTCGAAGAAGCAATGTTGTCGTGATGAGAGTTCATATGATCCACACCCCCGGATGGGTTTGGGTCGTCCCAGGCGCCTGAAAAAAGATCGTCCATGTTCTCTTCGACGCCCAGATCGTCCATGCCATCCTCGAGTGGGAACTGGTTGAGTAGGTCGTCGTCTAGACCCGAGCCGACGAGGGGATCCTCCACATTGCCTTGTGATGATTGGATCGAAGCGGACGTGGGAAAGACAAGTATGTGTGTCACGGAGGCGTCTTCGGGCGTACTCAAGGGACATTTGTTGAATGAAGCCTGGCGGTCGTCAGAGGCAAATTGATCCGGCATAACTCGAAGCTTTGAATCCGGTTCCAACGAGACCAAGCATGCAGACAAAATGGACACAGTCTCTCCGGTTGGTATGACAGAGCACTGACGACACCGTTCCTGTAGATGGCGACTATAGTTCAGCAGCGAGCGCTTACTCAGGAGACCCGCCCACTCTTTCAGTTCTCCGTGGCCAACTCTACCTAGTTTGCCGATCACCAGTCGCCAGGGATTCGCCCATTCCGACATGACAGACACAATGAATTCAATGAGACGCCTAAGTGCCATGCGCCGCACGGAAACCTTCGGGCGTCGCATCCGATCCAATACGTTGATGTTGATCACGGTCGACTCGGACATTTCGCCGTTGCTGTTGGTGACGCTCGCCAGCAACCACCTTTGGTCCTCAGTGATGCAATAAGAGCAGAACAGTACCGATGACTTCTCGCGACGGTCTCCAAACATCTCACACAGCTCCGTTTGCTTATCTTTCAAGGGTGCCAAGATAATGGGGGGTGTGAACATCTTGGACACACAAATGTCGGGATTCTTTGTCTTGAAGAATGACTCCAGCGCAGCAGCAGGTCCGAAACCGGTCAAGGATTTCGCCGTTATTTGATTCGTCAGGATCTTGCGGCATTGAGAGTAAACGTTCATTGATATCGAACGAAGCTGGTCAACTCGTGACAAATCTGTCAATGCTCTAGAATGGCTGGTGATGCTGTCTAAAGATATCATCTGCAATTGAGTGATGCGCTTGAGATCTTCTGGCAGTTTGTTGAATAGAATCGAGTAACACTTCATCAGACCGATGATTGCCAGGCTCCTTTGATTCTGTGTCAAAGAGGGGAGAGAAAATGGATCAATGACATAGATCACGATGCCAGTTTGTTTGTTCGGTTCATCCTCTTGATAGGTGTGTTCCATGTTGGAAGCATTTGTTGCGCTGTTGGTCAGAATCTGAGACTTGATCTGAGTGGCGATTCCGGTGACCGGATCGACCATGGTCTGGACATCATTCGAAGTCATTGGGAAGTTTGTAGGCTGATCGGATAGTAACGACTGATGTTTGTTGGAGGAGTCGTTAGGCATTTGATTTTCGCGAATCAGAGAATTACCATAAGGACTGGTTTGGGATAGCTGGAGTTGCTGCTGTTGTTGTAGCTGTTGTTGCTGTTGCTGTTGTTGCTGCTGTTGCTGCTGCAATTGTTGCTGGTGGTGGAGCTGTTGTTGTTGAGCCAGTCGGGCGGAGGCAGCATCTATTGTCCTGTTTATAATTGGGCATGCAGAAGACTCGAATCTATCGTCATGAGGGTCGTGCGCTGGTCGGTACTTCTCAACATAGTCAGTGATATTCTTGACTAGACTGTCGTCAAGTTTCCTTGCATAGCAGCGCAAGAAGGTGAGGATATTGTTGGTCATTGGATCAACATCGCTCGTGTTGAACATTGAGAAGTAGTCATCTCGGTGGGATTGATTCTCATCAGAGTCCAAGTCCACAGCAATAACCCCCTTGTTGATTGGTATATGCTTTCCCATTTTCATCAGCTCATAAGTGTTGCCAAGCTCCTCAATGAATGCCATGACATTACTCAACACATTGGGATTATCCGGCGTAATAACGAGATAGAACATGTTGTGACCTGGCGCATATGGTTCTAATAGTAACTTGTCCCAGAACTTGAGAGCAAATGGTGACACGGCTATGTGATTTTTGTCAACATTATAGCTTGTCAGCAGCGATGGTATCGGTTGTGGTTCACATTGATCCTCAGATCCGCGACCGCTGGCTTGATGGAACTGCCGCCAAGTTAATGGACCTTGACAAGGGGGTGTCGGCTGCGCGGGTGCCTGAGCAGGCGAATCTCTGGACGAGAATATATGCTGCTCTCTTGCGTGCACAAACTCTTTGTAGGATCTATTGTGACTTCCGATTGCACTTTCGATCATTGGTTGTATGGATTTCAACACACTAACCGTGTTGAAGTTGTTTCCCGGTATTGGGGTAGTCAAGAACTGCCAGTCGTGAATGGGACATGTGAGAATTAGTATGGCTTTGTTCAAGGTGGCAAGTGCTTCTTTTGATTCATCTTTCACCAACTGCTCAAGCATCATGAGCGCGCCTTTTGGATCGAGTGATAATGTGGGTAGTATCAATGATTGGAGTCCTTGAGTGAATATATTGTTGCGATTAGTCTGATCAATAGTCTTGCCCATTATAGTTTGCCTGCCCAGGCTAAACATCCTTGTTAGAGCGTTCATTAAACTCAAATGGTTGGGACTTTGTTGCTTGATAGCGCCTCCGGAGATTCTAGAACTTTGTTGCTGACTAATATCGGCTAATCTGACCACTGTGTTTTTGATTAACTCACAGAAGTCACTAAATTGTAGTGAACAGGGGTTTCTGTTGGTCATCCTTACGTAGGTATATTTGTTCGTGTCATCAAGTAGTTTTGGGAAAGGACTTGGAGGATTGTTACGGCATGTTGCTTGAGCATAGTAATTGATACAACTTGTCAGATGTCGATTATTCCTGAATGATTCAATCATGAGCACTTTTGATAAAGGCGAATTTGAGTGTATCATGGTGGAGCATTGTTGCTTGAGTTGGTCGATAACGAACAGTCTTATTTCTTCCAACAAATTTTGGCTTAGCTGACTAGATTTTTCCTCTCGAGCTGCGTTCTCTTGTTTCAATACGAAGCCCTTTGCGATATCATCTGAACTCTTGGTGCCTGATTTAGCACTCAATTCATTATTAGACAGTTTTGCTATAACTTTTTGCTCATCTTTGAGTGAGGTTTCAGAATAAGATGACAGGCGAAACTTTCTGAAAAACTTATTCTGGTCAATCATTTCGGTTGGATCATAGAGTACATTTGTAATTTCTAGCTCATCTTCAAAGAAAAGTCCTGATAGATGACTGTGATGTCGATTAGTTAGTGCGCTGAAACCGCAGGTGCATTCATTTTGAGGCTCATTCGACAGCAATGATGGACTACTAATGAAATCGCCTCCAGCTTGGTTTTGCCACTGGTTTGTTGTTGAATTCTTGGTAAGTGCGATTGTATCCGGGGGAGTCCCCTTGATGCTCATATTACATACACACAGAGTGCAGTTCTCGAAATTATGATCAAGAAAAGCTCCCAGAGGTGAGTCGGATATGAGTAGATTCAATTGTATTGAACTGATCTCAGGTAGGTTGTTAAATAATCGCTGATGTGGCAGTGTATAAGCTGGCAAAATTGTTTGTGCCATCGGACTCATGATCTGATTGCTAGTAGTGATAGACCCGAATATAGGCGTAGAAGTATTGGTTATGGGACCACTCAAGAGCGATGTTGACAGTAAATTTTTTGGTGTCGACGGATTCATATTAAATCCCTTCTTGTTCGTTTGGTCAGCTAACGGGGTTGCTGGTGATGCAATTGATAGATCGCTTTTGTCGAGCAAAGCATTCAAGTGCTTGTTCGCGGAGGTACTCGAAACGTTATGTTTAGGATTATATGAACTGCTTAATCTCCCAGAATCATTAATAGTGTGGGTTGCTAGATCTTTGCCATTCTTCAAAGCTGATCCTTGGTATATGCATTGTGGGGGTAGATTCTTGGTGCTAGCGACTACAATATTACTCAAAGCAGCCCACTTCGGTGGAGGTGGCATCACAGCGCACTCTACGGGTTTGTAGACATCGATAAGTACATCTCTGAAGCAATCGACGTTCAAGGTTGCCGGACTTGATGCTACAAGGTCTTTGCTTAGTGTGTCTTCAGTGACTCCAGATGGTGAAACTATTATTTGTTCTAGAGAAGGGGGAGTTGGAAATAGTTTAACTATGTCACCGGACATCACAGCGGCATTGTAGCTCGAATTCTGGTTTGGAGCTGAGTTGTATTTGGATATATGTCCTGAAGAATTTGGTCCAAGATTTCTATTAGGGTCCGTATCAGGCGCACCGTTCAATATCGAGTCTTTGTTGGATGTTGGTTGATTGGATTGCTGAGATTCGATTTGGCCGTTAGACTTGTCAATTCTTGAAACTCTATCACCGGCTTGGGAGTTTGAGGATTCTGTTCCTAAAAGACTGAAGGGACTATTGAATTTCGGCAGATTTTTGCTCTCCGAATCTTGTTTGTCTTTGGTACTTTTACCGGCCTTGTCAACATTCAGAATCTCACTGAGGAGGGACAATCGGTCGGACTTGGTAATATTCGTCTTGGCAGGCAACTTTCTGTTGCTATGGATGGACCTCTGTTGCGGATATACAGATTTGTATATGTCTACAACTCTGGAAGTCGTGAAAACGCATTCGGATGGATATCGCATTTTGTGTCCGGCAACGATCACTTCAACCACCGGCGGAACATCATTCGGTGAATGGTCGAATTGTGTCGCAGATTTCGAAGATGAATGAAGTAACATGTTCGTCAAATTTGATAAGCATGATCGGGAAGTGTGCCCGTCGCTTGTGCCCTGATTTGTAGATAGGTTCTTCTTCTGGTTCAAGCCTGCAGACATTGCACTGGTTGATGGTGAAAATCGATTGAGTGGTAATAATCGCGAAATTGTTTTCGGTAGCGGATAAAATTTTGACCATTGTTGAATGAATGTTGTCGTTGCAGCGCCATTATCACAATCTTTGTAACTAATCCCGTTGAGTATTCCATTCAAGCCATAAGGCGCAAGCACCACCCTAACAATGCCACCAACTTGGAAAGTGTTTAGATCCGCTTGGGTAATCGGATGCACCAAGGGGTGTTGTCTCACGTCAACCGTAGCGCATATTGTGCTATCTCCGTGGACGAAGAAGTTGAAGGCGAAGGATAGGCTTGATCTAGTTTTATCTAAGGATGAGGTAAAATATGAACTGGATGATCTCGTGCTTGTGCGCCGCACTTCATCCGCTTCATCGAGGCACTGCCATGTGTCGAAACTTTCTCGTTTGCTTTCTATAAAGTTTTGTATTGCTATGGAAATTGAAGAGTTGAGGGATAAGTTGTTATCCAACGTGCTAGGAGTTGGCGATTTGGTTAGGCTCGTACTAGTTGCTGCTGCCTGCTGCTGAGAGCTAATACTGCTATTTGTTTGTTGGGTCTTTAAATGCTTGAGTTGTCTCCTGTTGAGTTGATTGTGTTGCTGGCTACTGTTGATTAGATTGTTATTATCATGACATTGAGTTGACGGATCGTGGGGGCAGGGCTGGACGAACCAGCGTCCAATTCTAATAAAGCCTTCAGTTGTCAGACATCTGTCTAATAAGTTGTGCAGTGCTTTAAACAATAACGTTCGACACTCATATGATAAACCCTTTTGTTCCCACGTGTCGTCTTCAATCTCAACAAGCTCACTACTGACAACATCATCAACCTTGAAATGATCACTGTAACCAAAGATCCATAATTCTAGATTAGTCTGGTTACTTTTCGTATTAAAATTCTGATTGCCACTAACATTTCCTGTCGATGATGGGTTATTTAGATTGTGAGCTCCAGGATGTGTGGGTCCGGAGCTAGTTGGTGTATTGTTATTAGAATTCCTATTTGGAGTTGGAAAGTTACTATGGCTCGTGCTACCCGTTCCACCACCCGATGTACCGGTGCCAGCGCAACCTGAGACACCTTGGGAGTTATGCCTCTTTTGAGGTTCATATCGCCAGACAGCAATGAAGTTTTCCTCAAGGCATTTGGCATAGGTGGTCAAGATAGGGTGAGTATCGAGTGGAGTGTAGATGAAATCGTTGGGTTCCTTCTGCTTGTAGCGCTTCCAGCGGATTCCGTTCAGATCGATCAATGAGAATATATTGGTAAGACAATCTTCTAAGCTGGCGCCGTTAGTTGTGGCAGTCATTTTTGTCAACTAAGCGTGTGGACTCGTATGGAGGATTGGTTGGATGTGGTAGATAGAGTGGTGACGATTTTCTTGCCGGTGGTTGTCTGTGTACACAGTATTGTGTTGGTGTTGGTGTTGCTGTTTCTGCTCTTGTTGTTGTTGATGTTGTTATTCTTGTTGTTGTTGTCGGTTATGGCAACGCTGTTGCTTGAGGATAGCTTGCTCTGGGAGGCCAGTTGTTTGGGTTGAGGATGCTGTGATAGTGGGGACGCGGAGTTGAGGAGCTGCGATAAATAGAATATTGTTGACAGTGTTGTGACAGTATCGATACTATTAAGAATTGTGAGAAAATGAAGCGCACCAATAGAAGCGCTATGCAATGAGAGGGATGATGCCGCCGCTGTTGGTGCTGCTGTTGTCGTTGTCGACGATATTGATGATGCTGGTGCCGGTGGTGTTGATGATGATGATGGCAAAGGTGCGAGTGATAGAGATGATTCCAACAGTAAGAATGGTACTAAATTGTGCTGGTAGTTGATACTCTGCTTTGATGGGCGACAATCCATTTCAATATTTCTTCCTCTTGGTCACCATATTGCCAACATGGGTGTTAATATGATAATCAAATAGCATATGAGTGTGAATGAGTGAGTGAATGAGTAAGTGTATGTATGTAAGTGCCTGTTAGTGGCCGTGGCCGTGGGCGAGTATTGAAGCACAAGTTCGATTTTGCCTACTCTTGGGTCGTGTCAAATGTCTCAATCCTTGTCCGTGGTCGTGGTCGTGGTCGCAGTAATCTCTGCCTGTGGGTCTGCTCCCGCTCCTGCTGCTGCTGCTGCTCCAGCTTCAGCCCCGGCCGCTTCTGCCGGCTGCTCTTGCGCTACGGCTGCTTTTGTGCCTCTCCTACTGCTGCTGCTGCTGCTGCCCCTGCGTCTGAGGCGGCCGCGGCTTCCAGACCTGCGCCAGAAAGGCCGACGCAGCGACTGGGCCAGTTTACGCTTGTGTGCCGCCGGCGACGCCGCCACTCGTTTGTGTTCTAATTTGGCACACGTCCGACTCGAGTCTAGAGATCGTCGCACGAGCGGGTGCGCGCGCGCGCGAATTTCGCTCCTTTGAATACCGAAACTGTCAGGTGGTGGTGGCGTTACTGTGCTGATTAAATCGAGTCGGCAATCACATGTCAACTAGTGCTCCATGAGTTGCTTTCGTAATGGAGTGACCACCAGGTGATCGACGGACGTTTACTCGGACCCTAGCAGACTAGAGACTCATCTGAGAGGCTGGTACGTCCAGTGTTGTCCCACCTGGGGAATGTCATTTTGGGACCGAGGGCTTGGGCTCGGTGGTGGAA